>CM072150.1:23307743-23511577 GCA_036850595.1 Rhyacichthys aspro | reverse complement strand
AACTTTCTCATTGTATTACAAACAGAGAAAGTCAGTCTGGGATTGTTAATTTGCCCCCCGATTTCTGCTCCGGCTCTTACCGACCAATCGTAGCGACGGGGGAGGGATTTTGTTTTGCACGACAATTTTTTAAACAAAGATTAGCAGTTTAGGTAGCTTACTACGATCCAAATAAGCACCGAACTCGATATTACAGCCTGTGTCCTCAGATTTTTGACAAAAACAACAGAAGTTATTCTCTCTCTAGCCATGCTGCTGTACGCTGTGGTTTGTTGACAACTACAATCAGTTTCGTTTTGCTTACGTCACATTCGGTATGTGGTATTTGGTGCTTTAAGTTTAACATCCATCACAACGTTAATGTCATCAGCTATCTTTCTCTTTTTCCCTTTGGGATCCGTGGCCCATCACACCCGCCGGTTTGTTTACAACAGCCACCTGACTGGCACGGCGCCGCCGAGTGTCGCAGGCTATGACGCAAATCTTTGTTGACAGAAATGTTGAAATTTAATATTTATTATACAGATTTTTACAGCATTGGAAAACGTTACGAATGTTTGTGTCATGTTTGCACACCTACAGAAACCATATTAAAACAAAAAATATACCCCCCCCCCATCTTTTTCCATTTTCATACATTTTTATAAAAGCTCCAGGGAGCCACTAGAGGGGCGCTAAAGAGCCGCATGTGGCTCTAGAGCCGCGGGTTGCCGACCCCCGGGTTAAACCCCTAAAATTAGGGTTTTAACCTTGATTTTAGGGTTTTTGTTTAGCTGCCAGTCATTTACCTGTTTATTTATTTTTTTAATGTTTTGTCTTTACAGTAAATGTTCTGTAAAAAATTAGGAAAAAAAACCAGCTGGTTGTTAATTTACGATAAATTTACGATAAATTTAGAGTTTTATACATTATACATTATTGAAAAAAATGAAAAATACTAGAATAAAAATTAAGAGTGATTAACTGTAAAATTAGGTTTTAGTTTTTTTTTAAATTAGTTTTAGTTTAGTGTTCACTGACCAGTCCACTTCAGGGTTGGAACACATGGTAAAAACAATCCTGGGACTCATTTCTCTTTTCACTGGAGTTGAACATTGACAGTTCTCTGTTTTCATCTAACTACTTCATACATTCTTGCAGTTAGGCACCATTGTAAATTAAATTGTAAATAAACACTACACATTAAAAACATTAAGCTATTATTTTTAGTGAGATCTAATTTATTAATGTTTGTATACACAATACAAAAAAACAGTCTATTTAACCCTGAAGCTGCACAGCAAAACCTCCAGAGTTAAAATTAACCCTGTGGGTGTTAAAAACTGGACACTTATAAACTCTGTCCTGGTGTTAAATTTCAACACTATAAAAGTGTCAGAAAACAGCCAACCACCGGCAACTGTCAAAGCTTACCTGTAATATTTAACCTGCAACGTCATGCCTTGTTTGGCGTTTTTGCGATGCAGGGCTAGACCAAAATTCCCAGTTCCCACTTTTTTGACGATAGGGCGGATGTCTCTGAGGGGCATCGGGCAATGATCCACGAGGTAGCCATACAAACTGATGTCCTGCATCTCAAACACCAGAGCCTTCCCGAGGGGGGTGTCAAACGCCTCAAAGTACTTCACGATGTTGCGCTGATCCAGGCCCTTTCTCCTCATTTTCCTCAGAACACAAATCTAAATATAAATATAAAGCAAAGCGATACTTAAAAGGCAGCTGAAGACCTGGAAAGCTACAAAACCGGTCGATATCAGCCCCAGACTGCTCTAGAACTGTGCAGATTCAACCCGAGCCTCAATGTAGAGAAGGTCCCTATATACTTTGTACACACATTGTTTTTGCATTGTTAATCTTGCTTTATTATTCAAAAATATCAAGTCTTAATTCTTTATTTTAAATTTTTATTTGCTCACATACCTTTGTCATTTCTTATACTTTTCCTGTCGGTGAGCTGCTATAACAGATGAATGTGAATGTGAACACTGTGGAATCAGTTAACTCTTATCTTACTTGCATACCCTGCACCATTCTACCATATTTCTCTGTTGCTCCAGACTTCTACATTATTATTAATTATACATATTTGATGGATGTGTAATGGGGTAGTCTTTTTTTTTTTTTTTTACAGGACACCTGAAGTTCCCATCTGGAGCTCCACCTTTAGCCCACCCCTCTAATCAGAGCCCTATTTAAGGCGCTTATTTTTGCTAATGTGGCAGTTTCTTTGCACAGCGACAGCAACAATGGTCTAGGTCCTGATTCCTTGGTTTAGGCCCTAAACCAAGGAATCAGAATTTATCCTCAAAACATTTACCAGGCACATAATACACTTTTAACAATAACAGTTTATTCCAGCTTCCCCGCAACACACACAAATACCTGTCTAACCTTTTCTGACTCAAGCCTCCTGAGGGCCGGACAGGGGTGGGTCGAGGGCCTGATGTGGCCCCCAGGCCTTAAAATGCCAGGCAAGAACTAGTGCTTTTCTACAGTCAGAGACACCCCCCATCTTTCCTAAAACTCTTGAAAATCTGCCTAGGACAAGACACTCCAGGTTAGGGTCAGTCAGTTCAAATGACTGTGAGTCTTTTGCATTGTTTTACTACTATTCCTTAAAAGGAAGTGGTACATATGTTTTTTGGCAATATGGCAATGGCTATATTTTTGTGAGCTATGTGTTTAACTGTGTTTTAACCTATGTGTTCACGGATAAAATCATTCTTTCTAATCAATCGTAGTTTCTAATAATTAGTAGTTTCCATTAATGCTCTTGTCCACCCTGTCATGCCAAGGTCCACCCTGTCACATCATTGTCCACCCTGTCATCTTCAAGTTTTATGAGACAAACAAATTATTAAAAAAGTTTTAAAAAAAAATATTTTGTGTAATTTCTTAATAAACAAATGAGGACCAAATAGTTTTGGCTGAAAATTTGACCAAATATATTTGCAGTCAGATTTTATATAGAAAAGAAGGTGCAACTAATGCATATTTTAACAGGAAACAAATATTTTGCAGTAATTTTGTCATTATCAAAAGACTTTTCCCATTATCTAACACATATTGTTAAGAAAGGGACAAAATATCAAAATATATGAAAATGTATGTTATATAATCCCTATGCAATGAAAATGTATTTATTCTACTTTGACTTTGTCCCTGACAGGGTGGACATATTTTGCTATTTGCTTGTACAAAATCTGCTTATACTGATAATATAAAGAGGGCTGGAGCTTGACCAGCATGCATTTCTAACAGCCTATGGTCTACTTAATAGAATGAATATAAAGTTAAATGGAAAATCTTTGTTTTTCTTTTTTTGAAAGTAGGAAGTCTTAAAGGCACATTATAATGATATTGACCCTACTATAGCATGTGTGGAAGTAGAAATGTTTATGTAATAACAGTGTTGAATAACTTAGACACAAAACAGAAAAGAATGTTGTTGTTTTTTTATTTGAATTTTGTTTATTTAATGAATAAATACAATTTTTGTCAAGGCTTTTGAGGCTTTTCTTGTTGCAGTTCAGTGGGAAGGACTCAGAGGCAGGCTGCTGTGACTGGATAGTTTCTTACGACAATTTCACACTGCAGAAGATAAAATCATATAGAATTAAATACTTATAATTAGCTGTTGATTAACTATGGGTTAAAGCAGGCTTTGTGTAAATATCTGTACCTTGGCAATGCTGGAGATCACCGTCTTTTGCTGGAGGTTTGACTTTGTTGCTGGTGGAGGCTGTAACCAGGGCCTTGACACCTTGTGATGAAAGAAAGTCTGTCAGTACAAATGTATATACAAAAGTGAAATGATGAAAATGAATGTGGGTCATACTTTTGAGGATGACACTGAAGCTGGAGGGTGAGGCTGGAGGGGCTGCTCAGTGGTAGAAGCCTTCGATGGACACACAGACAGGATGGTACAGCGTCTGTTTTTTAGATGGAAGGTGGTGCTGGAGTCTGATGTTAGAGGCTGGAGGTGGTGCTTGGTGGTGGAAGCTGCAGATGGACTGAAGAAGTTTTGATTTGATGAGGCAGAACAGACTGATGGATGGTAAGATGTCTGTTTTTGAGGCAGGTGGAGGCTGAGGCAGAGTTTGCTGTTGGAGCTTGGTGGTAGAAGATGCAGATGGACTGGACCCACAGACAGGATGGTACAGCATCTGTTTTTTTAGATGGAAGGTGGTGCTGGAGCCTGATGTGTGTGACTGGAGGTGGTGCTTGGTGGTAGAAGCTGCAGATGGACTGAAGAAGTTTTGATTTGATGAGGCAGAACAGACAGGATTTTGGTAAGGCATCTGTTTTTGAGGCAGATGGAGGAGGAGTTGTTGGAGGTGCAGCTTGGTGGTAGAAGCTGCAGAAGGACTGGACACACAGACAGGATGGTACAGCGTGTGTTTTTGAGGTAGAAAGAGGTGGAAGGTGGTGCTGGAGCCTGATGTTAGAGGCTTGAGGTGCTGCTTGGTGGTAGAAGCTGCAGAAGTTTTGGTTTGATGAGGCAGAACAGACAGGATGGATGGTAAGACGTCTGTTTTTGAGGCAGGTGGAGGCTGAGGCAGAGTTTGTTGTTGGAGCTTGATGGTAGAAGCTGCAGATGGACTGGACCCACAGACAGGATGGTACAGCGTCTGTTTTTGAGGTAGAAGGAGGTGGAAGGTGGTGCTGGAGCCTGATGTTAGAGGCTGGAGGTGGTGCTTGATGGTAGAAGCTGCAGATGGACTGAGAAGAGGCTGGATCTTTGTGGCAGAGATTTGGAGACACTTGCAGTATTCTTATAGTCTTTTAAAAGTCTTTTAAAGTTCATCAAATAGATGTCTTGAACTATATACACTATTTACAAGGAGAGGAACGTCTCTAGTGGAGACGGGGTCTCTTTTGGGGAGGAGCCCGAGGTTCCGGCTCTCCAGAGACGTCTACTTCAATGTGAGGGGGACAATCCTCGAGTGCAGTGGACTCCTGTATTTTCAGGAGTCCCGAGGCTGTCTCCACCACAGAGAGGAGTGGACGGTTGAGAGCCTCCCACAGGCGCTGCTTGATCTTACGACCGAGCTCAAGAGAGTAAGGACGAGGGCGCCCACTTTTGTACCTTTGAAACGCAGGCAAATAGAAACATCAATTAAATCAAATGGATACAAAAAGTGGGGAAAAAAATTCTCATTTGTTTTTTGATTTTCCCTCTGTGTGATAAATACAGTTTCTCTTTGAATTGGCAAATGATAAAAATATATTTTACAGTTCAAAGAAGCGTATATATCTTTTTTTTGGCCATAAAAATAAACCTACTTGAGCATGTCATCCACTACTGAGTGGTAGATGCTCTGATACTGCTCCACAGTGTAACCGTGGATCATCACAGGATCACTGTCAGCAACAGAGCTCTGTCCTGAAGTGGACGGCTCGGGGCAGGGGCCCACGCTCTGAGCAGCGGAGGAGGGCTGAGGGCGGCGGGTTAAACCCAGGAACTCTGGGAGCTCAGCAGAGTTGCTGCGTGGCTCAGGTTCAGAGCAATTTGGAGTGACTTTGGGCGGAGGAGGAGAGGCAGGAGGAAGGTCAGGGGTGGGCTGTGGAGGCTGGTCGGGCAGGTGAGAACTTGGGACCTGTAGAGGAGGAGGGCCCACTCGGACACTTAGAGTTATGCCAATTAAAGTTGACCTACAATCAGCTCTGAGCCTGACTGATTAATCTTGTCACTTCAACAGATTCTCTAAATCTCATTTCTGTTCTCCAGAAACTTTTACAACACTATGAGCTTTTACATGATCTCTACCAAACCTCTGGTATTTACCTGCTTCCAGTAGCCCTTAGACTTGTCCTGACTCCTGGTGAGCCTCTTCCTCTTCCTGCAGTAGTCGTGCTCCTGAAGCTGAACGGGCAAGACACACTGCAACAAAACAATGTATACACTTCAGAATAAGACAGATTTTAAAGTAAGTAAAATAGCAATAAAATAAAATAAGAATAATCATATGAATTCATAAATGTTCATCGTACAAAACGAGAGAAAGCACGTTTTTGTATTTTATTAATATTTGTAAATGTCGTGATTAGCATATAGATATATTGTCATCAATCAGTAGCGTAAAATATTTATATTTCGCTAAGGCTATATCATGTAGCTAATAACACTATAATGAAGAACTAGGATATGGTGAAATATTATATTATTATTATTATCATCAGTAGTGTTTTTTTTTTATCTTAACCTCGTCACTGTGCAGTCTGGGCTGGACAAAAGCCGCGCGTAAAACTGATTGGTTGGCCTCTACTTCGTAAAATACGCAGATTACAGGCTTTTTCTGCGTTTGTTTTGGCCAGAATTGATCCTAATGGCTTAATTTGACTTAGAACTCATACAATTTAACTAAATATACATTTTTTACAGGGATTATAATGAAAAAATCTAATTAAAGATTTTTTTTTAAATTTCAAAATACTCACATGCTCCATGCTGAAGGTTGTCTAGTTGCACGTAGCAGGTCGTTAATAGGTGTTTCTTTTTTGAGAAATCGTCGAGTGAAACTCGTTAAGAGTGTTTTTCGCTCGTAGATCCAAAAATGGAATGAAGTATTTTTTGTGATTTTTAAAATAATACAACAACGCACCTGGAAACGGCCCTAACAACCATGGAACCCTCGCGCAGGCTAGGTGTCCTACAGGCTAATTATACAATTAATAAATAGGTTTACATAAGCAGTCTTTGGCATGAATGTGACATTATTGTTCTGTAGGTCTCTGTGCAACTTTTCAGGATGTGTAACTGTACTGCTTCAATTTGTGTGTTCAATATCTCAGTATGTATCTATATTGTATATTCATTATGTGAAAAGTGGTGTTGATTTGGTAAGATATGTTTTCTTATAAGATGATAATATGTCCAGAATCACAAAGGGATCCTCTTGGTTAACTCTATGAAAAAAAAGACAATTTGATTCCTTCTCAGACACCTGAACCACTTTTTTAGATCAAAAACAATGAAGCACATAACTTCTAGGTCCACTTCAGAAACTTAAAGAAGCTCAGATAATTGCTGACCTGATCCTTTGATCCAGGCAATGCAGATAAAAATAGCTAAATATATTGTATTTGCATAAGAAAGATAACCATTAATTTGTAGTGTATCATATAATAGCATTCTTCAGTCTAGTTCTACAATTCAATATAAAGTTAAGTGTAAAAACTTCTGTGTTGTTTTGTCTGTTTAATTGCATCTCCACCAGAGGACAGCAAATAGGTGTTTGACAAACCACTCTACCATTTTTTTCTTCAAGGGCCACATTAGAACCTGGGACTCTTGTGGAGGGCCGGGCCAACACAGGGAACTCATGCTCAATAAAAACACATAGTGTTTAAAGTTTAAACTATAAGCAAAAATATGTGAAATATATGCCACTGTCACAGCTGCATCCACTCTTTTCATTTTCTTCTAAAACCAGGCCTGGCTCAACATGTGTACTGAGACCTGAGAAAATGACTAAAAAACACTAATGATGACAGCTCCTTCCTTTGTGCAGCAGCTTTCAAACAAGGCCTAAAGTTTAGGCCTTGTTTGGAACATTATTTGAATTAGGTTAAACTTTAACCTAATTCAAATAATGTGGAAAAACATTTAATTTACAGTGACACATAAACCCAGAAAATGTACAATGTATAAAAACATTTCATAAATGCATAACACTCAAAATGTTCCATACACCATTGGCTGGTTTGGGTTGGCTTTTACCATCCACTATTCCCCACTACACAGGACCGTTAGCATTAGCACATTTAGCATACAACACAGTGCACTCCATTTATGTATATCTCTTGCAAACCATTTCATTTCTCACCACATGCAACTAAACCATTAGTGACAGCTTAAAACTCTGAAAGCACATGTGTTGAGCATTTTTATTGATTTTTTAATTTATTTTCATGCTAAGCTTGTGATTCCCAGATTTGGGCCAGTTATCCAACTTGTGTCAATCATACTACTCCGTTAGCTTAACAACATTAAGTTTGTTTTAATCGCAAGAAATATTTTAACAAGTTGTTCTTTGTAATGTTGCTGCAACAGCCTTTTATTAAAATCTAACAAGGTTCACACAGCCTCATTTCATGAAGTGTATATTATAAAAGAGCGACATGACAACCTGAATGTGCTGCACTCATAGGGTGACCAAATATCCTCAAAAAAGTGAAAATTTGTCTGGACTGTCTGTATGTCAATCAATCATGGCGATGGCAATATTATTTATTCATTCTATGATATTAGCCAATTGAAAAAGATCAGCAGTGTTCCTCAGGTCTGTAGCTCAGTAATATTTGGTTCTTACACTTAAGCTATCCTTCTCCGGCGTTCTCTTTGACAAATCGTAATTTACAAACAAGCTCCAGGAACAATTCCACCTGCTAAGAAAGGTACCGGGTAATGACTCTGCTGCGTTTTGCAGACTTTGTAAGAGTGAGTTTTAGCAATTAATTACAGCAGTGTATGATATTTAAAGCACATGGAAATTGATAAATGAATTAATTATTAATAGTAATAGTAGTGCCGGCATAGCAGAGGCACCTTCATTAAAAGTGGCAACAGCCTGTGTACCGGATAAGCTTCTTTACCACTTCACATGTCAGAAAGTTTTTAGTGTGATGCTTGTGGGACTCTGGGGTTTCTCTGTTCTCTGCTTGTGCTCTGCAAGGCCTTACATTTAGGGGCAGTCAGCTTGCCCAGACCCTTGCCCCCTAATTTACCTGACTGACTTATTTTTCTAAGTGCTGTATCCATGTGCTTATGGGCATGATTCATGCACTCCAACTTCACAATTACATTTGCAGGGTATGGGTTGAGTGCAACCACCTCCTTAAATGCAGCACTATCTCCATCTAACAGCATCTCAGTATATCACACCTGGTGATGACTGACTGACCTGGCCCACATCCTTTTAGCTGCTTCCTGCTCCAGTGCTCTACTTAAGGCCTGCAATTTTTTTTAGCACAGTTAGTGTGTGCCTTCCTCCAGCTTTTTAATTCCTGGACTGTTATTTTTCCTTCTGGTTTGGCACTTTCCTTTAAGGCACATGCATGACAGTAGGAGGACAAGAGCTCAAAGTCTATTACTAGGCCTGTAAGGAGGTCAGTGCACACACCAATGCCATAATTTGATGTGAAACCTCTTTTATGCCAGATTCCATCAAAAAACACACTGATGTTTATTACTGCATCTTCATCCTCCATCAGTAACCCTGCCACATCTGCATCAGCATAAGCCTTCCTGATCTGCTCCCTGCATAGGGATTCCAAGCCTCTCTCAATTTCTGCAGCTACAATGAAATAAATACTGTATAAATAAGCATTAATTTAATCAGGTTTTATTTGTAGTGCACATATAACTTATTTTTGACAGTGGACTCCTATGTGATTGTATTGTCCATGTTATGTGTGTGTGTCTACAAGTAAATCTGTTCAACAAATGTCCTGAATATCATAAAATAGCCTTGGGCAATTTATTTGTTAATATTTAAGTAGAAATATGTTATTTTATATAACATTATGTCAGTGCTTTAGTTTTAGTTATCAGCAAATAAAACATCTCATACTGGCACAATTCGAGGAAAAAAATTTTTGGCCCTTGCTTGCTTGGCATTTTTCGGCCCTTGGGGACCCCTACTATAGAGTATAAGAAGCTGAGGGCCAAAGCCAGGTAAGTAGTTAAAGATGCAAAAAAGCAGAGTTGGAGAAGCTTCTGTTGTGCAATTGGTCCCGACATGGCAAAAAAAATCAAAAAGATCTGGAATTTAGTGTACAGAATGACAATTTAATGGCAGACATCAATTGTTGTTGTTCTTGTTTTTTGCCATATCAGAGTGGGTTTAGACCAAGCGGCTCAGACACTCCCTCATAAATAGTCCTCACGTAAGGACGCCACCATACAGCGATATACCTCCATCCACCAGAGGGCAGGCTTCAAAAGAAGAATTATATTGTAAAATCCAATTGCAACTTTACAAGTGTAAAACACCCTTTTACAGCCTGGTACAAAAGATGGTTCTGGTCTCTAGAGCTGAGTTCTTGTTACGTGACAACTCTGGGGGGAGTTTTTTTTTTTTTTTAATTCTTTAGTTTGCCCTCAGTTTAACTTTAGGGTTATGCATAATTAAGGGAGTGGCTACTTTGATTGACAGGTGTCATTTTGCATGGGCCTTGGCGGCTGCTAGCCTGTACGGTGCTAACGGTAGCTAGGTGTTAGCTGTGTCATTTTTTGCTCTTCAGATAAGTTTTGCATGAAACTACGAGTTATTTTTCTGTAGAGTTATGTGCCCTTCATTAACAGACTGTTCAAGAAGCTTGTCTCCAGTCTTTTTGGTGAGTAACATTCAAATTGTATATTTGCTTAAGTCTTTATTAGCAATTTATTTAAGCAGACATGCTAACAGCCCTTAAGGCTATTACCAGAGTTATCAAAGCAGTTAAAACCAGTCTCAAAATGAGATGGAAAAGTTCTATATAATTTTAAGGAATATTTCTATGTTTATGTTAGATCTGGGGAAGTGCAGTCTCATATAAAAAGATGTGGTGGCATTATTTTAATTGTTTATTGAGACATTAAAAAGTGGTTATCATTTTCAAAAATGTAAGTAGTTAATGTAAAGCCAGAACATTACTGTGATTAGCCTAGTTTTATAATACTGACTGGAATTATGCTCTTAAGACTAAGTTTATTTGTTCTAAACATAATACAATATTTTGTGATTAGACAAATTTGAGGTTAATAATGCAGTACTGCAATGCTTTACTCCCTCATGCAGATTTAAATCTTATTGCTATTTTGAGGCAAAAAAAAAAAAAGCTTACGTTTTATATTTATATAATATTACATTCTTAAAATAAACCGATCAGTATAATTGGGGCCTTCGTTGAATTGTATTTCACTGACTTTGTGTATTGTTTCCTGAAGGAGGTGATTCAGACAAACCTGACCAGTGTGTGTTGAAGACCAGACTCCTGCCACTTCCACTTTCATCTTCTCTTTCATCAGACATTTTACACAACATAGAATAACAAGCATTTGTTTTTGTGCATTACAGAAATGCTATCCTAATGTACTACATATTACAATACATACTTTTTCACCTTACTTTCCACATGTGCTGTCACAGTTTGCAGTCAATTAAAAATGAACAATGCACGACCTTATTTTTCATTTTATTGCACTTATTTTTCACACGACTTCCTAATTGTGGCCTGAGCATAAAATCCTAAAGTTTATTTATGGTTCTCATTTAAGATCATTTTAAAACACTCTCAGGCAGCAGTTTAAGACAGTAAAGTAAATTGTGTTAGTGGGAGTAAGTTTTTATCAAATCAGATTCATATGTTAAATTATGTAGACCATGTCTAGTTTAAAAAGTGCAGAGCCATTATGAACAGTAAATATTAATACTTAGTAAAACACAGATCCTGAGGTATGGCAGACATGATCTTTATTTTCAGGACGCTGCAGGTGAAGCTGGTCCATGTTCTTCTTTGTCACAGGTTTGACACGGGTCTAATCTTCATGTAACTGCTCCACAGTGGTTCACAGTCATCCAGCGCTGCTCTTTCTCACAGGGCACGCAAAGACACTGAGAAAAACAAGTATTTAATGTTTAGCCAATAAAACATGTAGAAATACAAAGCTGTTTCTGCACAGTAAGTAACTCTGACATTATATCTGTGACTAAATAAATGTATGCTTCTTAACTTAAACACTCATCAATGTCACACTAAGAAAAAAAAAACATTAATAGTGGATCTGAGTATTGCTTTATCCATCGTTTATGTGTAAATGATAAATACAGGTCTTTCTAAATGCTGCACATTTGCAGGGGTCCTGGGTTTAGCGTTATATGAACTAAAAGATCACTATTTGAATATCTTCACGTGTTATATGCTTAAACATTGCTGTTTTATTATTAGCATCATCAATAAGAATGAGGCTTTATTATTTTACTGTCAACATGTGCCTCCCTCAAATACTAAAGCCTTAATGTACAGAAGCTGCAAATTAGGGACAGATATTTAAACAAATATGAAGGATATATTGGTGGTCATTTGGACGAATTAGACCAAATGGAGACATTGCTTCCATTATTTATACATTCTATGGTTTAGACAGTTTTGATATAAATACTAAACAGTTAGAAGGGTGGGTAGGAATAAGAAAGGGATATAGGATCACAGATCGGATGTGGGTGTATACTGTGGAAATTATGGCTGTACTAGCGGCACTTTGGCTGGTGGTCCCTCCACTTATTTACTGAGATGTACCATTCCATACACAGGACGTCAGAATACTCAAAAATTTTTTATATATATATATATATATATATATATATATATATATATAAAACAGTTAAAGACATTTGGCAGGCACAATGGGAAAATGACGATAAAGGAAGATCTTATTTCGCAGTTCAGAACATACTGGGAAGAGGGCATTTTGGTTCGGGTTGTCACCACACTGAGGCTGGGGCACAATGGGCTGTGGGCTGAGAATTAGGCTGGCTGTGACAAATCAAAACAGTATGGCACGTCCTTATCCAGTGAACTAAATACTGAAATCAAAGGAAAGAACTGTACAGATACATTTAAATTACTGGGCAAACTAACTTTGCGCTCACTGCTCTACTTAACCTGAAAAACTGGAATAGATGGTAAAAGTGCTGATCTACAGTGAAATGCAAAAGTGTGGCTATAAAAAGTCAAGTAAACTTCTAAGTATGTTTATTTGTATTATCTTACAAAATACAAAGGTAAAGAATAGAAGACCATTCTAGATTAAATTAGTATTTGGTGTGACTTTTCCTTTAAACTGCAAAACGAGGCCAAGCAGGACTAAACCAGACCAACAAATGTCGGAACATAAGTTCAACCAGGCCATGTAGAGCCAGGCAAGACTTCATGATGTTGGAGTCAGGTCATCACTTCAGGAGTACTCCTTGTTCTTAGATCACTCTCAAGTGTTTCATTTATTCTCTCATTTGGCATTTGTAAACAAGCAAACAAAAAAGACAAAAAATTCAGTATTGACAGTGATAGAGTGTGTAATTGAGGGTTTAGTCCTGTTTGCCCTGGTTTTGTCTGGCATTGTCCAAATGTTTGATCAAACAAAAAAAACAAAACTAATGCAAATATACACACTTTCTAGTTTACTTTGCTTTTTTAGATCCACCTGCCTAAAACTATTGCACAGTTCTGTATATATGGTATTAAATACTTATACTGTATATAAGGACTAAACTCTACAAAAGAATATCACATGCTTGTACAATGTTGAACAACGAACAGTAGGGGGCAGCAATACTCCATTGTTGCGTCTAGCCAGCTTAATCACAACAAGAAGAAGACCCAACTCGGGAATGACAAGGTTCTCAGTATTTAGCTACAACAGTCTTATGCTAAATGGAGTTACTGATACAGAGACAGTTTGTAAAGATGTCTAAAGGTCAGCAGCTGAGAGCTTTGGTGAATGAGCGCCTGACAGCGGTGGCTGAAGAGATATTTGAGCTTTTCGAAAGGACCATTGCGGAATATGAGCAGGAAGTGCTTCGCTCAAAGAAAGGGAATAACAGACGTCTGCTGGTCCCTGTGTTGGAGCCACCAGCTGTGTCTCAAAGAGCAGGTTTGGACAGTTTATTCCGAAAACTGTGCACGTTTGATGAAGTCAAAGCAATTGTGGTTGAATGTCATTGGCCTCCGATATTTAGGCTACATTCAATAGAGGACAAACGACGAAAGGGATGTTCTTACAGCAGAGGGACCAATTTCACAAAAGTTTTGAACTCATCATTTTAACCTGAGATGAGAGTATCCTCCTCAGACGTAGTGCAATTAATTAATTGTCCAATCTTTGCAGGGATCGTTGTGAAACTAAGAATCAGGTAACTACAGTAGGTCATTGCTAGCACACATCCAGTTTGGAGAAGTGGACATGAGTATTGACACAAGCTTTGATACTGATGGGGCCAGTTAAATCAAACCCTTACTGCAACCTTTATAAGAACTTACAAACTTCAGAATCTGATATTAGTAGGTGTGTGGTAAATACAGTTAGTGCTATAGTCAACAAAAGAAAAACACAGGTAACTAAAATCTTCTTGACTGGTTGATGATGTCACCTAATAATAATGCATAATTGCTCTCTGCTATAGCAGATCTCAGCTTTTAAGCACTCTCCCATTTAGTTAAAGATCACTTTACATCACAGACCAAACTGGAAATGGTGAATAAAAAGAAAGAGATTTGCACTTGCTGCACGCACATTACCACACGTCTTGTGTTTGCTTGGACATGACTGCGTTGCAAATCTGATTCAGCACATTACAAAGAACAAGTGATTGCAATCCCCTCGTAGCTTTTTCTGGATCACTGTGTGTTTTAATTTAAGACAATATAATTGAACATTCAGCAAAATAGTTAAAGATGAAGTGCTCAGCTCTAAAATGTGTGTAACCTTGTTTTTTGCTTCATTTGATCCACTTATAATTATCCACAGCCTGTGGTTCATTCGAGCTGTGCTGCAAACAGTGCAGTCAATGAGGAACACCGAGTCTTTTCAGAGCTGGAGCTGTAATGCGTTCACTGACAGTAGAGCCAGCTGTAATATCTCTGGCTGTCAGCCCTAGTATTTACATGCATATTTTTGGTCATATGCCTGTTTAACATTTCACCTCATTTTTACAAGCCTTACTTTTTTCTGGACAAGCATTTGAAGTAACCAAACCAAAATTGGGCTTCTTTCAGCACAGTTGCTCATTAGATAGAGCAGGGCAGCCAATAACCGGAATGTTGGCAGTTTGATTCCGCTCCCTCCTGTTCATACTGTCGTTGTGTCCTTGGGCAGGACACTTCACCCACCTTGCCTCCAGTTTCTGTGGCTCTGGTGTATGAATGTGTGAGTATGTTTGGTGGTGGTCAGAGAGGCTGTAGCTGCAGAATGGCTGCCATGTCTCTGTCAGTCTCCCCTGGACAGCTGCAGAGGTACTTTACCACCACCAGTGTGTGACTGTGGAGTGAAAGAATAATGATCCCAATTGTGAAGCGCTTTGAGTGCCTTGAAAAGCGCTATATAAAATTGAATCCCTTATTATTGTATTATTATATTGTGCACATCTATGGGCCGCATATTTAAAACAAACTTGTCTTGATGGCTATTCTCTTTTCTGCAGATATCCAGATAATGTCAGCACATCAAGAAATGGTTGGTCCTCGTCTGGAGCAGGAAAACACAGAGCCATTCCACATTAAAGAGGAAACAGAGCTGTGCATCAAACAGGAGGAGGAGCAGCTCCCATTCACTGTTGTCTCTGTAAAAATCGGAGATGATGAAGACAAGTCATCTGTGCTTTATGAAAGAGAACAGAACAGAGAGAAAACTAATGTAGAGAGTGATGAACAAACTGACAGCTCTTCGGACATTGACCGCTCAGAGAATTGGACTGAAAAATGGGAGTGTCCAGCCAACACTGTAGCTGAACAGATGCAAACAGGTGCTGAGGGACACAGCAGTAATCCAGTCCACACAAAGGACACTAAAATAGGCAGAACTGCCCAAGTCATAACTGCACATGCACAAGTATTTTCCGTTCCCAAATGTACAAACATCTCTGAGACTGAGATTTTACTGGAGAGTAGTGACAGAATGATTAATACTGACTCCTGTGTGAGTGATGCGGGAGAGAAAACGAAACTACACAAATGTGGTCAGTGTGGGAAGGCATATCAGCATAGACCATCTTTATTTAGACATGTTTTAATTCACAAAGAGCAAAAACCGTTCAAGTGTTCAGTTTGTCAGAAAGGTTTTTCACAGAAACCTCACCTTACTGCACATATGAGAATCCACACCGGAGAGAAACCTTTCAGTTGTCCGTTTTGTGAGAAGTGTTTCACAAACAAAAGTAATGTCAGGCAGCATTTGAGAGTTCACACAGGAGAGAAGCCCTTCACTTGTTCAGTTTGTAATGTTTGTTTTAGATGTACAAAGTCTCTTACCACTCATATGAGGATTCACACAGGGGAGAAACCATTCAGCTGTCCAGACTGTGGTGCAAGATTTAAACAACAGTCAAGTTTAGATTGTCACATGAGAGTCCATAGTGGAGAAAAACCTTTCAGCTGTCCAGTTTGTGAGAGACGTTTTTCACAGAAAACTAATCTTAAGAAACACATGAAGTCCCATACAGAACAGGAAATACCTAATGTTGGTGACTTTGGTTTAGGGCTGGGGTCTAAGCAGTTTGAGTCTGCTACAGCTCAGCAGAATGAAGGCTATATCACTGTATCAATATAAAAATATGCATGATTCAAAGAAAGAAATTAGAACAATAATGAACTAATGGTTCAAAGAGTGAGTTATGACAGTAACTGCTATTTAACTGTTATCTTATTCAAAATGAAATGAACATAAATTACTGATTACCCCTGGTACTCACAGAGTTACTGACTGAGAATCACGTCTGACTATTCCCCTGTCAGTCGGGTTTATACATGCAGCATAAGTCAGGAGGAAAGTTCATAGGTCACGTGGACATACTTTTGCAAAGGTAGTCCACTTTACTGTTTACTGAGGAATTTGGGGAGGCTACACTGTCTACATGCAAAGAATGATGCTTAACAGTGGCCAATGTCTCCATGTTTATACCACAAAGAGTAATGTACAAACAAACATTCAGGGCCTCTGTGCTCAGCATACTCTGCACATGAACATGCCCCCTGCAGCCCCTCAGGAGGATTTGTGGACATTGATTATACATGACTGTAATCTCCGCCAGGTGAAAAAACTGAGTGGATTTTGTGTTTTGCAGCCTCAATGGATCCAACTAAGAGTCCAGAGGATAGTGCAGGGAAGGCAGAGTCCAGATGAACACTTTCTCTCTTTCCAGGTGTAATATATTCTGTTCTAAACCTGCTTTTTGAAGAATGGTTCAGGTCCATCGCTGTTTCTGAATGTAAGCTAATATACTGTAAATAAAATTCATTTAAAGACAACCTTTTATCTGTTTAGTTTGTACAATAAACTAATCTTAGTAAAGTAATGCTGAGAAAATGGTTTCTCAGTCTCAGCATTTGTCCAGAATGTAATGTATTATTAGACTTTATAAATGAGAGTGGATGAAAGTCTTTCAGCTGTCTACCTATCCCCTCTTACTGACCCGGTGTCTTTGATAGACCAGTACTGTGCTTAAGTTTTATGTGGAGTGGATATAAAAAGTGAAGGAAACTATAAAGTATGGTGATTTTTATTTAACTGAAGACAATTCTAAATCAAACTAATATTTGGTGTGACTTTGTCTGTCTCAGTTTTTGAAGGAACTGGGCAGATTCTGTTTAAACATTTAGAGAATCCCAGACAAAACCAGGCCAAACTGGACCCTAAAATCTCAGAAGAAGCCATGTAATCCCAGCTAGACCCGGGCAAGACTATGATGTTGGGATAAGGGTTTCACCATATGTCAGGATTGTTCTGGGATCACTCTAAAAATTGAAGGTTTTCGTCTCTTCACTCACTTTTACATTTTGTAAATCAATAAAAAATGTATGTTGTTCCCAGCATTCTTACTTCACACCTAACTAAAACGGTTTCACTGTACTGTACATTTTGTGTATTATGGTACATGCTGTTAAAACAAATATATATAAACAGATTTACTTCTGTTTTGTTTTTAGTTAAATACTGAAAAGCCTTAGCTTGTACCATATCTTGAAAGCCCTAAACAAAAGACTTGTGAAAGTTATTAAGAATTTATTTATTTATTTATTCATTGGTGGTAACACTGTGGTAACACTTTTGACCATAAGACCACGAGACAGAGAAACACACTAGCAAACACACTACCAAGCCATAAACCAAGACCAAACCAGTAAATTTGGTCAATACCACAACTAAACTCACACCCATCCAACTATGCAACAAGAAAAATGCAACAACACCCACATACACTTATTATACAGTATATCAAGTCTCTGCAGTATGCTTAGTTTATGGTGTCTCCTCATGCAGAATGAGTGTGATGAATCATAATATTTATTAAGTGCTAATTTCTTGCCTCATTGATTCCCCAATGACTCCAGTGTTGTTGGTGCAGAAATGAATGAGAGCTCAGCTTACTCAACCCCCATAGGTGTCTACACTTGTGATGATTTGTCAAATTAATAACTGACACTACACTGTAATAACTGCTGCACATGTTTTATCAGCAGTAACGCTCCAGTTTGTTGGAGGCAGCCTCAGAAAAAGAGAGCGTAGGCGACTGGTTAAAGTATAGGACACACTAGGTTCCCACTGGTTCCAACAACTGGAAGCAGAGAAAACAAATGGCAATGTTTATATATATATATATATATATATATATATATATATATATATATATATATATATATATATATATATATATATATATTTCAACACATCAGGATTATGATTGAATTATACTAAATAAAGTCTTGAAGTTATTATTATTATTAGAGATCATCATGTCATTTATAAAACATTTTACAGAATTATTTAAACCTGAACATCAGTATATGAATATACAACATGCACATGCATTTAAACTGAAAGGAAGTCATCAGATATGGATACCTGGGTATTTCATTTTCGTCTCTTCTTTATCTCAGTCTATTTTTTATCTTTTTGCTCACTCCACTGACCTCACTCCACTGTGTAAGGTTTGAAATAACTTAATGTTCACATCAAAAACTGCACTTTTTCTGAAAAATTCACTCCTTATGTGTATATAAACTGCCAATAGGAAGCTGTCCTCCTTCCTGTAATATGTAATTTACTGACTGAGCACTGGGTGTCACTGTAAGGTAAGCTGTGTGAAGGGTGGAGATGGGTGTGATTGGGCAGGACAAATCATTTCTGACCATCAGCTGTTGATTGTTTTGCGTTAAATTTGCACATACAATGATCACACACTGGAATTAATCAATATTTTATGGTATAATGAAGTAACTGCCCTGGACCCATGTAACCTTATCTGATAAGATGTGTCAGTGAATTGCAGGTAAAAACATTAAGAAAACAGAACAAAATAATATTGGAAAAGTGTGTGGTTTCTTCAGATTTTTATTTTTTATTTTTTTGCTTTTACCTTGACTTTTGTCCTTGGGGAACAGAATCAACTTTTATGAAGACTTGATGTTGACGGCAATGTGAGAAGTGTGTGTTTGTTCAGACCTCTGGCTCTGATAGCGTGCTACAGTATTTACACAGTGGAAAAGACGAAGGCTGAGTTTGAATGAACACCTCTCCTGATAAGAGCTCGGTTCAGCTGGAGGCCATCGAGCAGTAGCCAACTCCTGTGCTGAAGCCCAAGCAACGCTAAACCAGCCAGTAATTACATCCACCACAGCCGATCGCTGCCTAAACAAAGAGTCGATAGAGAGGTGCAGCTTTTAAGCCACAATATGGAGTAGAGGTAGAGCAGAATAGTGGAATGTTAGCCAGGGTTAGAGAGGAGAGCGTTTCGTTTTATTTAGCCGTTAATGGTCGAGGTGAGCGCTCGATGGGGTGGAATAATGAGACGGATCAATGTCCATCGACCGGCTGCCCAGCCCAGCTCACTTCCCATTACGCAGATGCCTCGGGGGTAGTCTAATCTGGCCCCTGCGCCACAGCTAACTGGAAACAACACACAGGAGAGGAGCTGGAATATTGACTCTGTGCTATAAATGATCAAAAATATCGATTGTTGTAAAGTTTGGATCTCGTGAGGCCACTTTGTACCTCAGGAGGAGTTTATTCCTTTTTCTGATTTGTTAAGGGAACTTTGCTCTTTTTCTGAAGTTTGTGGGGGACATGTCTTTTGGGACTGTTCTGTGGAAAAGAGCAGGTACAAACAGCTTTTTCATCTGTTTTGGATCAGGCTTGCACAACTTTTTATTAAAAAAGTCGGACAGACCTCGACTAGCTGCTGATGACATTATTATTAAAAGCACAGGAGAAAAGAATGTCTCAAACAATGCACATGCAACAATACACTATAAGTAGACAAAAGAGGATTGTTTCTTCACGGCAACGAGGACTACAGTACAATTGGTGATTATTTTATTTAATTATTTTTAATTAATTATAGTTACTTACAAGTCAAGCTGTCATTTTCATTTTCTTTGACAAGACTCATTTTGATGCCAAGAAAGCCATAGCCTGTTAAAATACCCCTGTTAAATAATCCTATATAACTTCTACCATAAACGACATAGCTACAAAGTCACTAAGATATGTAGCCTTCGAGTTGTTTTGACAGTTTCTTGACATGAACATATAATACTCACAGATGGTTCACAGGGCTCACCATCTGGGAGGGCTCCCATTAAAAGTGTTTGCTAAGAGCAGGTGCTTTAAATTAAAAAAAAAACTAGTGGGGACTGGATTGCATCCCCATGTTGTTTAAGTTAGTAAAGGTAAAAACGGTCACTGTATCCTCAAACCTAAAACATAACTCACGGGAGAATCCAGCTGCTGCGCAAGGCTTAGAAGTGATGAGAATAGTTGTTTTTTTGTTTTCTGCTGCATGGACCCAAACAGTACAGTAATGGCTTGGTCTTATAAGTTCTGCAACTATTTAGCAGATGTAGCTTTTTACGCAACCCACCGTAAATACCTGTATCCCTCTTTAGAGACAAAATACAGCCAGAACAGCACTTCAGGCTAAATGTGACTGTTGCTGACTCTCTCTTAAATAAAGCAGTATCTTTGTACTTAGTATGCAGCAGGACACAAATTCTGAAACAACTTTGGGTGTGGACAATCATTCATTCTGCTTATTGTTGGCGCTTGTCCTGAATCTAAAATAATGTACACACTCTATACTTCTCCCAGATTATGTCAGACGTTCGAATATATGTCATGCTTGTCTTTTATTAACTGTTGTTCCTTCGTTCTCTCCAGTCTCCGTTCTGAGGAAAGCAAAAAGCTGAGATGCAGTGTCTTTGTTATGCAAAATGTGGCAGGCACTTTTCTCCACAGTGTTTTGTGTTCAGCTTCCTTCACAGTGAGTCCCCTGCTGTGGATCCAGTTATTGTTGAAGGTAGTTTTTGTCTCTCAAGGACTTTCTGGGGAAAAACATCCCTCTGTTGGGCTGAGACACAGGAGAGCATTATAAATCCCACAGAAGGTTTTTCTTTTTCTCTCTGTGGTGTTTGTGGAGCCCTCGAGACCTGGTTGTACCCACCTGCACTCGGTGACATTATTGATTTTCAAGGACACTTTCTGATAATAATGAAACTCTTCCCAAAGCCGCAGAGAAATGTACCAGTATAGACTTTCACGGAAAACCAAATGAAACTGTGGAAATGTTATACACAACGGTAATAGATTATTTTATTTTTAGAGGAAGTTCTAAAGAGATCCAGCGCTGTGTCTCAACTCAAGTTTTTGAGTTTAAAAGTTCAGGTGTAAAATATTGTCTGCAGTTGGAACACACATATAATCACATCGGAATAACACTGTGCATCTTTGGTAATAGACATTCTAAGCTACGACACGAGGAACGGAGAAACTAACATGGAAATATGCTCCTCTGTTTCATGGAGCAGGATAAAAGTGAGAAAAATGAAAGGAGTGATCGAGCAAACCCTCTCTCAGCATTAAGTTTGTTTTTTACTAAAGTCACAAAGTGAACTAAGGAGCAACCAATACAGATATATTAAAATATGCTAATGATGTCATTTTGAATGCCTAAAACAGAACCTATAAGCATATAAACATATAAGACAGATGATACATGACTGTATCATTAAATATTTTAACAAACATTGTCAATCTCACGTGAGTTATATTTTGTAATTTCGCAGGTGACTAAATATTTGATTTATTTACCTTGTGGTTATCAAAGTTCATTAATTTGATAAACCATTAGAGGTACAGTTTTAAAATTCAATTCAAGTGCTCAGATTCATCATATATTGACTTTAAACCTGCTTTGGAGCACGCTAAATTGGACCAAGTTTCCTGGTGATTTACTCTGACTCATCATAAGCTTTATGGAACAGAAATCACACTTATTAAGGCCTAGCTAATGATGTTAGCTCACCCATGGCTTTCTATGATCTGCCCTCTTAATCAAATAAAACCATCAACACTAAACTAAAATGCTTCTAAATACTTTTACTCTTACTGTATGTTTTAAGTATATTTATAAATAAATTCAGTTACTCCGGCAGCTATATGCTTTAAAATGATTCTTATTCTCTTTTGTATCAAACATCTTTTAATCATGGAAGGAGCATCAGTCTGCTGAAGGTGCACTTTGCGAATAGCGCTTTTGACAAACAAGAACAATCCCTCTTTTCAACTAGACCAAGACCTACTTTAACAAACTTAACTTTGAGAAGTAGGTGCAACAGCATGTAATCAGTGTGTAACACATCAGCTACAACGACAGATCTGTTTCCACCAAACGAGGGTTCAGTTCATTTAAGTTAGTTTCAGCCCGAATAGACCTGCAGCATCTTTGTCCTAGCTGGGGTTTTTTTTTTTTAAATCTTCACTATGGAAGGCAGAAAAAATTGTGTGTTTGTCCAAGTATCTGTGTGTGTGTGTGTGTGTGTGTGTGTGTGTGTGTGGTGAGGTCTTAGAATGAGGTGAGATCTGAGAAAGACAGGAATATCCTGTGACAAAAAGGGAGCAAAAAGTGTCTACAGACAGTTTGATATTCCTCAGAGGCACGTCTTTGGTGGTGGTTGTCATGCGCAGATCTCTTCACTTTCGCTCTGCTGTGTCCATCGGTGCAGATCTGAGATGTCATCCTCAGGTCACTCTGGCTACAGGCGTGTGACTCACACAGTATCAGCAGAGCGCAGCTGTCATCCTTGTTATCTTCAGTTTACTCTCATGTCTTTTAAAAAATGTAATGCTTCAGACGGTGTATAGTTGATGTCCCCATATTATAACAGTTGTACAATTACTTTAAATTACTTGGTTTTGAAGTAGTAGATTTATGCTGAAGCCAAAAAATGAGGGATCCCACCAGATCTGTTTAGACCGACACTCAAGGCAGAACACTGAACTGTTTTAATAGATAAAAAGTCTATGATGTGAAATTGGTAATAAAAAGAATATCAACCAACAATTTTGGAAGTTTTAGGTCTTGGACTTCCTGTTGGTCCGCTCCTCGAGGATTAGATTAGCACAATGAAAAACTGGAGAAATGTAACTAGTTTACCAGGGTATTTTGAAGGTATTCACGTGTACTATTTAATTTCAATCTACGTTTCAATTTCAATCTATGTTTGTATTTATTTTAGTTCATTTTTTTTGTTTGTAATGTAAAGCAATGGTCATGCAACACATTCAACTCACAAAAAAAAATTTAAAAAATGGCTGATTTTGTACAGCATGAACTCAGCATGTCTATCCTTCCATTCTTTTGAGTGCAATGCATTACTTCCTTCTCTCCTTACACGAAAACTGTCACTAAGCAACAATATTAACACTTGGATGTTATAGGTTAAGCTTATATCACTGCACTCTTCCTGATGCAGTCATCATAAAGGACAGATCCAAGATGCGTCCAGCCGCCAAACATCCGTCTTGTGTGTCCATAATTGATGCACGGCACGTCTGAACATACGTCAAACTCTTCCTGTCTGCTTATTTAAGTCGTTCTTATCTTCATTCACACGCCACACAAATCCTCGGCAATGAGTCCTAATCAGAGAAATCTGGGCAGGATTAAACACAGCGTTGTAAATTCACGGAGCCAAAGCCCGCACTCAGCCACTTTTAATTTTAGAAACCAATTTTTCCCAGACACTATCTCGCTCTTATTTATTTTCTCATCACAAGACTGAAATTTGGCACTTCTTAGGTTTCCATCTTTTACTAAACAGCCTTTGAATACAGCGTCTGTAAATAGGTGCCTCTGGGTCATCCTTTTGCTGTCAGTCTTCTTTTTAAAAAAATACCTCCACAAATGTGTGGAGCAGAGGCTGTCATGTCAGTTCCCGTCAGTCTGAGGAGCATAAGAGCAGCGTGAAGATGGAAGCATGGTGTTTTTGGATGTGGGTCAGTTTATGTTTGACTCACTCGCAGCATGCTCTTAAAGGAGACAGGTGTCAATCATTATGCCAAAACACACAGTGAGTCTCAACTGTACTGATCGCTCTGTACACACAAACCAAGATGAATATAAAATCATTGCTTTTACAAGATAAAATCACTTAAAATTATGAAGAAAAAGTGATATTGTTTGGACAGCGGTGCAAAAAATATCTTGTTTGTGGATCAAACTCAATAGCTTTCAGCCCAGACATATATTTCTCTATATTTCTCTGCATCAGGCTGGACAAACTCACAGTTTATTTCTGAACCCAGGTTTTTCTGAGTTCAAGTACAAAAATAAAAAAAAACTGTGACAACTCTGAGTTTCCTGTTTCAGAAATGTGTTCACTCTCGAGTCTGTGTACTCTAAGTATAGCTAAATAATGAATGCTATTAACAGTGAAGCTAAAAATAAGAGAACCCACTTATCTTCTAGTGTTTGTCCCATCTGGGCAGTTGTTATTTTGATCCGATTGTACAGTTCTGATTATGTTATGTATGAGGGCAGGACATTTCACAACCTCTTAAGAACATTTTTCACCAGATCAGCACAGCTTTCCACCCCTGTTATTAGATACATATTGAGATACACCAGTCCAATACACTTCTGTTGCGATGAGTCTGTTCTTGGGTGGTAAGTGCAGCGATATGTTAATTTTGTTTGCCGTTAATCAAAGTGGAGGGATATTTTTTTCAAAGATGACACAAGGATTAAAAGCAGTTTGTTTCCGCTGTTTACATCTTCCTGCTTTGAAGTACTGGGTATTGTAGAAAAAGCAAGAGAGCATGTTCTACGAAGGCTGCCACATTTCCTCACCTTCACCATCAAACACAGCTGTTTTCAAGGTCAGCCTGCATTAGCGCCCCACAGCAAATCTAATTCTCACATTCATTTACGATGCACTAACATGTTCGGAGCCAGTCACCAGCTCCACACTTTGTCTAAACCTGGGAATAATTAAATGAGCTGACACACACACACACCACAGCGAGCAGTGCAGTCAGGCTCAGAAAACCAACTGCTCCTCGGCTCATCCACAGTAAATGTTCCCTGCCGTGGAGGCTTTAAATATTTATCAGCTGTAATGGCTGTCACGGCCACTGCGCACCTGCATAGCCCGCTCCCACACACACACACACACACACACAGACACACACACACACCGTTACACCCACATATGAGGAGATGATTATCATATTCAACACCAAATGCTCCCAGATACTCAGGAATAATAACGATACCGTTATCTATAATAGTATCAAATTAATGGTGGAAACTGGTGACCTGGATCGCAGTTTTCTCTGTGTGTAGTGAAGAGTAAGACTATAATTAAAGTAAGAAAAAGACTTTTACAGGATCAGTAAAGTCAGAATACAGACCTGAAGTTTATTAATTATGCATTTCTGATCCATTAATAATTCTGTGAGTGTGATAACTCATACCGTCAATGATACAAGGTTGCAGCTATGCAATCGGCTTAATGTACATCTAATTCATTATTTCTGGTATTTTATACTAAAGGGATTTTGAGTTGGCTTATCCTTCCTCTGTTTAGTATTTGGTACATTAGAGATGAACTGTGCCTCGTCTGGATTGTAGATGAGGGCAGGCGGCTGCAGCAGTGGGCGGGAAAAAAGGCTGTGTTTAAGTCAGACAGTTTATAAGCCGGCCTCAGTGTGGTTGGGCTCAGATCACCCAGCCTCTCATCAGAAATATATATATACAGACCTCAAGTGTGTTGAGCGTATTTGCTTAATAAAACTTCAGTTTATTAATGCACTTGAGCTTTACACACGATTGACTGAATTATTTATGACACAGCTGAGATTATACTCTTTTTTGATTGTTGAGTAGGCTATGGAAGCATTAGTTTGAAATACATATAGACGATCATACAATTTTACATTTTCAATACATTCATACATTTTTATATTAATGTGTTCACTATGTTTGATAAGCCTAAACAGTTTTTACTGGCTTGTAGCCTTTCTCTAGATTAAAATTAAAAAAGGTGTGGAGGTTGAGTAAAGGGGGGGCCATAAAGACAGCAGCGCAGTACCCAGGTCCAATCAGCTGTCACTACTCATACCAACAGGACATAATTTCCCATCATGCACTGAGAGTGTTGTAGTCTGTGCAGGTGAGCGCAGTTGGTGGAAAGCAGCTGTGTCTGTCCAGCTCAAAAACTACAGCCGTCTTGATCTCACAAGATTTCCGTTACCTGCATAGAGGAAATGTCAGAGCATGTCGGCCTCAAGTCGGACACATGCATAGAGAACCCATCGGCGGCAATCAAATCTGTGCAGGCCTGGCTCATCTTGGACACACACACACACACACTCCACACTATGCTATACACTGTAACAAAGGTGAAAGTGAACATTATGAAACTGTGTGCTCTATGCTAATTACATTCTGTTGATGAATCCTGGTTCTGGAAATACAGCTTAACTTGTGAGGTTTAAATTGTGGTCATCACATCTATGATATTTATTGGATATTTGTTAAAAGGTAGCAGTCCTGAGTGACTTTTGAAACAGCATTAGTCTCCTTGTCTTTCAGTGGGTATAAAGCCTGAAGTTAAGTGTTTTAAGATATAATAGGCCAGGGGTCTCATTTATAAAGCTTGCATTTACACAAAATGATGGCTGAAACTGTGCACACCAAAGATGAGATGTATGAAAGTTCTAAAAGTCACAGACAAGTGAATGTGTGCGTAGCTCTACGTGAGGCAAGAGCCTATCCTTATATGTCACAATAGCAGTGCTGAAACTCTAAAGTTTAGTGTTGAAATCTTCTAAACATAGCCTATCTTAAATATTTGCTTAATTTTTAATATGTTCTTGTAGTTTTAATTAGTTTAAATGTCATTTAACATCTTTAAATTATAAGAGAGGGAGTTCCAGTTTCACTGCATCATTTTAGTCTGAAGAGCATTATTCACTGTAAAACAAATCCATAGGTGTGTAATCTACTGGTGCTCCCAGTCACTTCCAGGTTTGTTGGTAAAACCCACTCATGAGCTGCTAATGTTTAGGCAAAAATCATTCATAACTCGTATTTGCATTGTCCTTTGGTTGAATCGAGGCGTGTAAAGGGCGTGATCTTAGTATTCCTCCAGGCATACACACTCATTTATTAGAGATCCTAACAGTCATTTAAAAATGAGGCCCCAGATCTTTTGACCATCAGTGCTTTCTCCCCAGATATATTCTATAAAGATACATATCTTATTTAAGTTATGATGGATGCAGTCAAACAGAGTTCTTATCTGATGCTCATGAGTATACTGTAACAGAAATCATCTGTGAAAAAAACAAGTCTTAATACATCATTTTGAATTTATTATCTAGGATTTGAATAGATGAGCAGAAGCTTTGGCCAATCACAGCTTGCGTCCCAGAAAAAAGGAGCACTCTCATTGGTCTGCACAGCTTGTCAATAAGGAAGTAATGACTACAGATAAAACAGAAGTCTGTTTTGTTTTGTTTTTTATAAAAGAAAAGCAGGAGAGTTCCCTAGGCTGCTGCTGGGTTGTGGTGTCTGAGACAAGGGCCGCAAAAAGAAAATCAGTTAGTGCCACTTTACTGTGGACAAGAAGAGCTTCTTGTCATTTATTGCAATGGTAATACACTGTGCGGTTGAACTACAGGGAAACCTGAAAGGATAAAGATGGTCTTGGACACTTTTTAAAAGACGAAATTATGTCACACATAAAAAAACAAATGAAGGATTTGCATTATGGCAGAATGGATACTGCAATAGGACTGGTTTTGAAGGGGGACACTATAACATCACAAAGATGTCACACAAACCTGGCAGGTGGCAACAATGTACCTTTTGAACACCAACCTCTATAAAACACCAGTAGAACAAGGACAGCTAAGCTAATGCTTAGGTGCTTAAGTGTCATGTCACAGATTTGTTCAAAATAGACACTGCAAGTCTGAAACTAATGGGAGTATAATAGCTTGTAAGCGATTTTAATCACCTCACTGTGGACTTACTAGTCCCACTCAATCACTTCCAGTGGCCCTAGTAGTAAATGTGCTGATATGACACACTAACAGTCATCTTCAACTAGAATTGCTTGATTTAGGTTTCAATTATCTGTTTTCTCCTCACAGACTGGTAGCTTTTGAAAAGTTCTGCTAGTTAGACTGTCTCTGAAAAAAGGAGGGACCAGCAGAACAAATTGGAATGAATTGTGTGCAGTCATTTTATTCAAATATGTGTTTGCAATGTACAATAAAAGTGTGAAATTGCGAAAAAAAAACAAACCCCAAAACAAAACAAAATGCTGAAGTGATATGGCGAAAAAGTGCTTGGGTGCCCATACGAACAAAATGGGAGTAGTAACAAACGGTTAAATAGGATTTGTTGTTTTTCTTAGATTAGATAAACATTTTAGCAATTACCCTTTTAACGTTTTCATTCTTCAAGAGCGGCTTTAAATCAGAACACAAAATATTGGTGTAGTTCGCAAAAGGGAATGAAAATAATGTTTACTTCAAGATGCTGTCGCTACAATTGTGAGAGTGAGAGTAAAGTTTGCTGTGTCTGTACATAAACAGAAAAGTCATTTTGTTTGCTGTGGTTGGAGTGTTTATCTGTAACCTGTGTCCTCCCACGCTGCAGCGGAGGAGAAGATTGAATAAATGTGAATATATGGGCAGAAAATACACGCAGGCTTAAATCATTTTGGGGATTGTTTGCAGTCGAAGCGAACAGATGTGGAGACTGTAATTCAGCGATTGCTCGTCTTAAACTAATGATCCATGCTGAGATAAATCAATGAAAACATGCAGAAGTGATGCAGCCAGCGCATTCTAACTCAGCTCTCAGGCAGCTGGCCATATGTTGTCACACATTTCAAATCTATTATTATTGTTTGTATCGGACCTTTAGGGACAGAGAACTTATGAGCTGCCCTGAAACAATCATTGCAATTTATATAAAGTTTTTTACATTACCTCTCAATGAAAGCCCGTGAAGATTTTTCCTCACCTTTTCCTGTGCTTTGTCTTCTTTTATGAGATTATAACAGCGGGAGACACACTGACATCTGTGACAGCAATGAAAACTGGAGTATATTCCCCATACAGCAAACCTAATCCTTGACTCATCCGAGAGAAAAGGCAAAGTAATGTGAGGCTGACACAGTAGGCTGCATCTTCTAATCCAATGTGTGATAATGAACTCTACAGAACTCAGAGGAAATCCAACCCAAATGAAATCCCACTTTATTGTCTCTGTGCTCAAATATATTGAAAACGTAAGGGCATATGGAACTTATAACATAATAACAGCATGTAAACCTATACAATATCTTCAGAATACAATAAAACAAAACAAAACACTCACAGAATAACACTCTAAAGGTGGATTTACAAGACCATTAACCAAGATGAAAAACATTTTGTGTATGAAACTTTTTTTTCCATCTCATAGAGCTGTTTGATTGCATTGCTGTGAAGTTAGCGCAAGTTAATTAGATAGTACGTTGCACATTGAGAAGTAGACCACACTATAATTAAGTAGTTTTGACATAATTCAGCAACTTGGCTCTATAATTATATCATCCTTAACTGTATATCAATATCAACAACATAGTCTTACGAATTATCTCATACAAAAATATTGATATCTTTTAGTCTTTATATCAACCAGCCCTTGTTTCACCATTCCATTAAACAGATAGACCACTGTGTTTGACATAACATAAATGCAAAAAGTCTTTACATTTTAGCCCCAAAATATATATTCTCATAATCATAATATAAAATAATATTTAATGTTAGAATTTAATGTGAGATTTATCTGCATAAAAACCTCCAATATAAATTGAATTTAATTCCTATCACTGGAACGCGCAGACAGGCTTTACAGCGCAAATAGAAGGAGCAGTAATAGGCCAAAACACTGGACACTAGCAGAGTCAATGAATAACTGGTCGGTGATTGGATTTCTTTTGTGTGGATTACTGCAGTTTTATGTCTTGCTGTTTACATTAGTTACGATAAAATGGCCGCTAATTTTCAAAGCTACAAATCACCCGAACCTTAGTTTGTTAGTGCTGCCACAGGATTGGCCTGCTGGCCTGATGGTCAGGACGCAGATACTTTGTTTGGAGATGTTCAGTACAAGATGGATTTTCGTGAGTTTGTGTCTGTTATGAGTGAAATGGTTGTCATTAGTAAATATATTAAAACAGGAATACATTTAGAAATAAAGAAGAGTGAATAGTTTTACCACTCCCTGTACTGAGTTCTTCCTGACTCTATACATTTGAGTGTATAGACATCAGCTCTGAAGGGTTTTGACTATCTATAAAAAGGCATTGATTCAGAAGCTGGTGCATTACTATCTCAGCAGACTTTCAGGCTCCATACAGACTCAATAGAGCACATCTACAGTGATGCATGGCTGCTTCCTGTGATGAGTCATGGCCACGCAGACATTTTTCAGAGTGACTGCTGATGTGCACCGTTCCAGATTTTATTTCATGACAAAGTGATGTCACTTTTCAAGGATAAATCCATGTTACCTGAGCTGGCCCCTTCTGCTCTCCTTTACATTTTATCAGTCTTTACACTGGAGGTGTTTGCTTTCAGCTGTGACAAACGTTAGATTGTCTTTGTTGATCTGTTATATGGATTATTGTTTTGGATCATAGCATCTGTTGGGTATCTGTTCAAAAGAAAGTTTACAGACCTAAAAATGCCCCAAGCTACAGAAGGTTTACTGTGCAGTGATGCCATTACTTCATTTTTAAGTGCACTGACACCTGATGCCTTCGGTCAGGTTAAACTTCAGCCTCACATGAACTCCAATACTGAACAATAAATCCAACAGAAGTAAGACAAAACAAGGACAGGCAACTCATTGTGTACTCTATGCTGCTCTGCATTTTTGCAACACCAATACTGTTACTTCTGAGCCTCCCCTTGACGGATAGTGCCTCTATTAAGAGGGCCATTTACAGGGAGAACACAAACGTTGATCCGAAGCTTAATCAAAACGATCTGCGTTCACACTGATTCTTTCAGCTGTTGAGAACACTGTAGTATGTTTGCCAGGCCAGTAGGGGCGCTCTGAACCCTGCCACTACCATCATTATGTCGTCTTTATGTCATCCTTCAAACTTAGTCTTTACAGTTTACAGGACAATGAAGCAGGAGCCACAACAGAACAAAAACAGATTCAGACATTTGCATTTTTGTGGAATAAGAACACCGCCACTGTGTAAATGAACACAATAAATATAAAAAACACAACTGAATTTTTGGCATTTTGGGCAAAGTGCATTGTTTTGTCTTTTGGTCTGGTGTAAATGCTATGTAGTGAACCAAACTAAATGGATCCTTTTATGTTTTGGTCTGAAATAAATGAAGGGAATTACAAGCAACAAGGCAGGCTTAGGCCTCCTCAGACCACTTTTCTGCTTTGCATGAAAAAAACTTTCTGGCTCTTGATTGGTTTAAAAAGTATGTTTTCTACTGTTTATCATAGAATGTGCAACAGGTCAATGAAATAGCAATGTTTCGTGGAGGTTTCATGTATGAAATATGAAGAGTGGATTACATAAACCCTTCCATAAAACCCCGACACTATGACTATGTGTGTGTTGTCAGTGAGTGAGTAGAGTACATTATCAAATGGCTAAGTATTTAACAGCTCTAAAGCTTGTCGGTTACAGCACCTACAGATTTCAACAGCCAACTGGAGCCAACTTGGACTTACAGAAGAATTGTTTTAGGACCTTTGCTGACTGACATCTGCCTGATGAGAATTGCATATGTATTGCTAAAGCTACAAAACCTATATTAAAGTAATAAAGCACATTGCCATTATAGACACAGACATCATACAAATGCACAGGCTATCAGATAAAGTAACACACAAATACCTTCTTTCACTGCCGCACCCATGGCTTTAACTGGACTCTAACAGTAACATCAAAGGACATAGTGTTATTGATACTCAGTTTCTGCCCTGTCCACCAGGTTAATGCCCTCTGTCTGCATCAGGGTTTGACAGCACATTATGGACTGTGATTAGAAGCCTTTAAGAAGCTTTTAAAATGTCTTCACGTAAATATCATCTCAAAATCAAAGTGCACCCACAGTAATGGAAGTGTGTATGTGTGCCAATGTGTGCATTTCAAACACAGACACTATAGCAACAACTTCAGAAATCATGAAAACACAATTTAGTTTAAGGTCTATATTATTAGGTGTATTAGAAAACACATTGTTTATTCAAATCCAGGGGATTTCCACAATGTATGAAATCTGTGTTTTAGTATGTCAGTGTCAGCCTAATTTGTCAGGATTTAATAATGAGAAACTCATTTAAAAGCTATTTTAAGGGCAAGTGTCTGAGGATGGAGAATGGGCTTAATAAATTGCATGAAGAATGGTTTAATTTGTGTGTTTTTTTCAAAAAACAAAAACAGAAGAGCAGTCATACTCACACAATAGACAACCATCCTATGGTGCTTTCAGACAGAACACAAGTGATTCATGAGAAATTTAACGCTTGAACATTGTGTGTTTACTCACTTGATTTGCGTATTAAATTCACTTCATTTGCTCATCTAATAAGATTTAGTATATCCGAGTGGGAGGCTTAGGCCGTCTGGAATTTCAGTTTGTTGTCACTAGCTGTTTGCAACATACATGCAAATTTAACAGTTGCTAGTAAGCATAGCAAACAACAGCTGAAATCAAGAAACTGATAAAACATTTTCTGAACTTACCATAGCTGGACGTAAGTTCCTGCGAGGCAAACATTTGCCCCCAACACATTTGTACAAAAAATAGATTTAGTCATGTTCACCCCATAATACTACACCTATATATAGGTATATATATATATATATATATATATATATATATATATACCTATATTATATTCTCATATTGTAGGAACTCACTATTTAAAATCACAAGTTCCACTCACGCTGAATACAACAGTACCTGGTGTGGGACACTTTGGACCTTAACTGTGCTCATCTGACCCATGCCAATCTAGAGGAACTAGCCCTTATTTTTGCCGTGAGTCTTCCCTCTGGCTGGATTTCACCCTTTACATCCCGTTTCAACATGTTTCAGAAATCGTAAACCAGGTAGTTTGAGAATGGTCCAGGTGGAAGGGAATTATAATACACTCAGTTTCTCAAGTAAAAAGTTACTACGCACTTTTGATGGTCTTTTCACTTAAAAAGTGATTCATATTCTCAGGTTTAGCAAGTGCAAGTTGGCATTGCAGTTCTACAACCTGAGGAGTTGAAGTCCGACCTAAAGACAGCATTTATTGCCTCAGAAAGTGTCTCTTCCTCCAAGTGTCTCCACACCTCTTCACACATCACCCACACATGCAGTGTTTTGACATTTGTGCTGCTGCGAGGGCGGCTCTGCGCTGCCTTTGTGTGAGAGAAAGCCGACAGAGTGAGACTAAAGCCGACCACAGCCCCCACACAGCATTTCAGTGCGATGTCGCTGTGTGACCTTTCTGCTCCTTCGCTGAGGACAAAACCACGGGCACTCAGGCTGCCGCTGTGCAAGGCTTTCAGAAAATCCATGTGGAACAAAAAGAAGAGAAAAATCAAAGGACCCCTGACAAGATCCACATAAAAGAGAAGTACTTTTTTAATAAGACTATAGAGGATAATAAATTGTTTAATGAATGCATTTCATGGACGTAACTAATGTCAATAACTGAAACTTTTAGATATAATACTGTACTATTACGTTGGATGCTTTTCTGTATTTCTGTGGTGCTGATGTGTCATCATGGATACATACATGTTATTCTCTTTTTCATTTGGTTGTTGATATTAGAGGTGTTAATGCGCACTAGGTTTATGCACATCTAGCCGTTGAAGGCTCTGGTGATTACACTGCGGCCCATCCGTTGCTTTTAATGATACGTCAGCCTCGGTATGATGAGATAATTTGAGAAAATGCTTTCCACTGTGCCATAACCGCTGCAGTGAAATGAGGCTGTTTTCCAGAAAGGCCAAGCCCCTGAGACACTGAAGGGAAAATGACCTGGAGGTGATGAGTATGTTTTGAATGAAGCCATTTGATAATATATGTAACCAGCCACTGTTTCATATCCAGACCAGGCTGATTTTGTTGCTCAAATGCTACTATTATTCTGTTTCAATGACACTGTGTTGTGTTTGTGGCTGTTCTTTTCATATGAACCATACACAAGATACACCAGAGCCCTGTTTTCACTCTGTAAAATGTGATAGCATCTTTGTCAACTTAACATTTTCAATGAGTCAGTTTGATAAATGATATTGTGATTCTAGTTAGCACAAGCTCAACTGACTGAGCAATGCATTGCATGGAGCAAAAGTCATGTCTAATGCAATGATGTTTTTTGCCCCACCATAGCGGGCCACATACTACAGTGCTACCCCAAATATGTTCAATCTGTACACTGTAAGACAAACCCTAACGTTCTCAGTCTGGATAAGTAGTTGATGGTCGGTCAGTGGGTTGTGTTTCTATTCTTTATCTGGATCTAAACCTGCTCCGGAGCAGTTTAGCCGCTCTGCAGAGTTTCTGTAGAGAGACCTCAACAGAAAGTAAACAACCTCTGAGACTGGAAATTTCTGATCCAACTTTATAGTACAGGGCCTGGGTCACTCTGGTTTGCTGTTGCTGATTGGTCTGTAGGCTGTTTTTATTCTCTGTCTGGAACTTGACCTGCTCAGGAGCAGTTTAGATGTTCATTGTAAGTTTCCGGGGAGAGCTACCTGAAAGTGACCCAACTTTTTGAGTGTGAAAACTCAGGTCCAACCTCAAATTTATGGGTCAGGGAGGGCCATTGTATCTGAGGTAACTGTTCTGGCCCACAGACAATAATGGTACCACAGAACAGCTGCAGGCTGAGCTGCTAATGACTGCACCACGTCTTGATGAGTGTCTGTGTGACGCTGATTAAGATAATGGCATGTTAATGAATGAAAACACTAGTGCGTGGGAGTTGACTGCTTTACAGTGAGAGCTGAGTATGACCAGAAGCACAGCGAATAAAACCAACTTGTTCTGATGAAATGCTGTGAAACCTGTTCACTGCTGCAATAAAATGCAAATGAATCACTAAAGAGTCAAATGAGGAGAAAATGTACAATTATGGGTGAAAATGTCCTGACTGTGCTCAATTAACAGTTTTCATTGTTGAATTACAAAATGTGTGTGTGGGGTTTGACTGAACCAGGCCTGCCTCCACTGACTCACACTAACCATTACACTCCCGTGTAATTGCTTTTTACCAACTAGTTCTGTTTGTTTGGTAACAGCTCTTGCCACTGCCACAAAACAAGTAAATGTCTATTTTAATGTTTTACCAAGAAACACTGAGCTGCACATGAACAGACATAACACCAAATGCAACTGAAAGAACTACTGTGAGTGGTTGAAGTTTTATTTTTCATCATCATGAGTCGGGAGTACAACTGCATAAAAAACATACAATTACCTTATCTTCAGGGGGTCCCTTTGTTATGTATTGTTTATTATATTTTCATACAGCTTATTGAGTTAGTTGAATGTCATTGAGCCATCTGCTCATTTGTATTGATTTGATAATCAATACATCTGATCACAGGCTGTTCCTTAATTAGGTTACTGTGTCTAACACATTGTGTTGAAGCACCTCTAGCTGTTTTTAACCCAATACAGAACAAAACTAATCCACAAAACCATACTTCAATCACTGGCTAAATGTCCATGTCCTGATATGAATAAAGCACCTGGGGGCCCCTGCTGCCTTTGTATTATTCAGAGTCCACATTTAACAGCATTGGACTAAAATGCACCAAAAAAATGTGATGTGGAAAGATGCGTGGAGAATCATGCCCCCAACAATTCCTGTCAGTTTTACGTTTAAAGCCCAAAAAGCCATTATTTGTCCAAATTCATAAATTAGGGATTTAAAATAGGAAAACACAGCAATTTATACTCAACAGTTTTATATCAGGTTCCTCTCACAGCCATAACTGATAGAGAGATAAAGTATAATAGTAATATATCTGTCCATATTTTTTGTACACATATAGATATAAAGTAACTGACCACTATTGTTTTGAACAGATTTGTTTATCACTGGGTAGCATGTTCCATAATTCAGTTCAATTTTATTTGTATAGCCCAGTATCACAACAACAATTGCCTCAAAGACAAACTGTCCTTAGACCCTCCATCAGGGTAAGAAAAAACTCAGTCGGGGAAAAAGAGGAACCTCAAGGAGAACCACAGAAGGAGGGATCCACTCCCAGAAAGGACAGGCTGTGTAATAGATGTGTCCAGGACAGTCACTGACAAATAGTCCATCATATGGACAGGTGACTGAAAAATGTATATAAATAAAGTCCATAATTTATATCAGGAACAGTTCATCTGAGTGAGAGGAACTGGGGTCAAGAGGGGTCCATGGGTCGGGACAGGATCACAGTTAACCAAGAGACTTTAGATCAATTCCTTGCACATATAAATATGAAAAGGCAGGTCCGTTATACCTGTTGCCAAAATGTGCTCTTCAATTTTAGATAACATTGGCTAGAACCCACAAGCTTTTTCAAATTAAGGATTATAATTTATAACATATTACTTAATGTATCAAGCTTTTGCTGACTTAAAAAAATAAATTGTGACAAATTTGTCGACCAAAGACAGACTGGTGGAAGCATTAAACTGAATAAAATAGCCTTTATTTTAACTGACACAATTTTGGTAAATGTAATTAAACAGAGAGGCTTTGAAGGTGGGTGCTTCTTATATTGACTGTAGAAGTGTGATGAGTGGAAGCTGATTATAGAGCTCCAGACGTCACGTGACTTGCATTCTATCTGCAATAATGGAAGGAAAAAGTGAGTAAGACATGATCAGTGCCGGTGTAGATCTCAAACAAATGTGCTTCATTAAGCACTTTAATGAAGTTTAACTCAATGACTGTGGAGTCATTGAGTTAAACTTCATTAAATGGATTTCCCTGAGCCTTATCCTGCACTAGACATGAGTCTAAACTGATCACATAAACCTACAGCTCATAGACATTGACTATTAGCTCTGCCCAGCTCTTTACCTGTAACTGCTTCACTCTAGATTCACTGAAGCAGCAAGACGTGCACATTTCTAAGGCTGTAGGTCTATCAATGTCAAATAACGAGATATGAACAAAAGGAGCTGTATTTTAAATTTATAACGTTACCTGAGTCTGAAGTGGTTCCATAGCAGAGTTATGGTAGGATCTGAGAACTAGTAACAAACTAAAAAAAATAAATATATATATAAAATTATATATATATTCTTTGCGCTAGTTCTGGGGTCCACAGCCTCATTAGCTTCATGTCTCACATGTGTAACAGGCCATGTTCACTGTGCAGTTTTTATTAATGCTAATTAGCCATGGGGTCTTAGGTCTCAAAGCTGAGTTTTTATGCATTTCTCTTCACAGTATTGAGACCTTGTGTGGCGTCTATATTACACATAGACTGTGGAAATGTATCTCTGTTTTCCTGCTCACTAGTCATCAGTTGCTAAATAAATGTTAACATTTCTTGCCCTTTTGCTCTGTATGTTCATCTGTTCAAATGTTTCTCAGACAGATGCCTATCTACAAATGATTTTTATTACTATAATAGTTCCATTTACAAATATTGTACATTGCTGCCAGCAGCCTGAATTTGGGTCAGGTGACGCTATCTCCTGGAGCTCAATAGACTTATTTCTCCATCCCACTCAAGAAGAAAAAGGATCTCTGTGCTGTTCCCCTCTTTATATTGTGCTTATAACTTTTGTGAGTTTTGTGCTCTGCCAACACACGGCAACAGCCTCAAATGTGACAAACCTAAAGCTGTCTTTGCACACAGTCTTAACCACAAACGTGTCTGGATTCTCTCTCTCCTTTTGTTTTCCCTTTATTTATGAGCACATGAGACCATTCAACTTGCTATTCACTGACACTTTGTTGAACATAGTTATTTTGTTGCCTCCGACCTCGGTCATTTGAGTCGTTCAGTGTGACATGTAATAATGTCATAAGATTGCAAAAATCTCAAGTGTTTTATAAGTTATAAAGTTTGAAGAGTTGAGTGATGCGGAGTAATGAGACAGTAAACCTTTACATCTCCACCTCCACTTCCCTGAGCCTCTCCACATCTGAGCACAGGTTTGAAATGCTAATGCTGTGGACCTTGAAGCCCGGAGGCGCAGCTGAACGAGTGAAGCACATCTCTCCTGAGCTTCCTGTCAGTCACTAATCAAACAAACAGCCAGAGTTTCCCTCCGCCGGTCCCAGAGCGCTCCGTCAGCTCATGTACGTGCACACACATCATACAGAGGTTGCATCAACATCGCCTGCAGCCATCTGCCTGAGGAAACACACACTTTACCCCTCGCTCAGGAGTTTAGTTTGTGGAACATGTCAAAACCAGATGAATCTTCTCACTAGTGATATTTAATGCACTGATCATGGGCGAACATATCAGAGCGAATGTTGAACTAGAAAGGGTTTTACTCACTTTTATCCTCAAAAACCTAGAATATGTCATTGAAAGGTCACGAAAAAACATTTATGACATTGCAATTCCTTTCAGTGTTATGTCATTTTTCTTTTCCTTTTTCTTCTCTAGTTATTTACTTGTATTTTGGAACCTTAAGGAGACTCTTCAGCTTTCACAACAAAGTCTATGCCAGGGTACTGGAGAGAATCCGGCCCAAACCTCAGATCCGCAGCAGAGTGTGAAGCGGCTGGAATGAGAATGAAAGTCTGAGGCCATGGTTCTCAATCGGAAAACATCAGGCAGCAGGAGAGTTTGTGGCTCAAATTAAGGAGTTCAAGTATCTGGAAGTCTGGTTCATGACTGAGGAAAGGATGGAACATGAGGTTAGCAGATAGATTGGACACAAACAGTCCGAATGAATTGATGCTGAACCAACTTTATGCAAATAAACACAACACACAGAACAGAAGTCAATAGAGACCTAAAAGAAACAGGTCCAAACAAAAGCAGCTTGAACTCCCTGCCAGCAACTCAGGTGAGGGGTAATGATGAGATGTGAGCGACTTGAGCTAAAAAAGTAGGAATACAAAATATACTTATGCTCATTGTTAGAGTAAATGAATATGCCCACTGACGCTTGAATTCAACACATATTTACTTTTGACTCATTTATCCCAAGGACAGATTCTTAATTATCAAAAGCTCTTCTACAAAACCCACCTGGACCCGGCAGAGACCTTGCACAGATTCTTCTACAGTTGCACTGCATTGAAAGTTGTTCTGGTGCTTTTAACTGCTCTACACACAACAGTGTCCTAAAGAATGTTCTGTCCAAAAAGGTTAATTCAGTCTTCCACAAAGGTTAATGTTTTCCCGACCTTTTGAGCTTTTGAGTGTTTTAGTGTGCTTTTGAGTGTTGTACCTTGACATGTTTTGACTGCTAACTGCTAAGTGAACTCGTATCTAATCCATTTCCTCTGTGTTTGTTCATAGCAAGTCCCATGAGGGCGGGTTACAAAGGAGAGGTGTGAGCAGTAGCAGTCTGTAACTATGGCGTTTTTTATGTTGTGTGTTTTTTGCCCCATGCTGACAGGACGCAGCTCAGTGTACACAAGGTTGAACTGGCTTCTGTTGCGTAACTACAAAATAGTGGCATCGTCTTATGTATTTCTAAACAACACTGAAATCTATTTTCCATTTTTTCTTCCTTCCTGTAAAAGAGTAATTGTTTCTTTCAAACTAGGTAGTGCTGGAGTTTTTACACTTGTGACTTTGGACCAAACAGGAAAGCGTACAACTAAGGAGCAAACACAACAGGTGTGAAAGTCACATTTTCCTGTAACCCACAGCCTATTTTTGTTCAGTTTATTTTAAGTGTTTGCCTTATTATTTTCTCATTGCACTTCCTTGACTCATGTATTTTATTCAGTTACCTTCCTCCTCCTCAGCCTCAGCTGCTCATCAGAAGTGTGAATGGGACTGTGTCAAAAGGCAGCAGTGCTTCAGTGCTGCATGCTGTTGAAGACTGACCCACTTCTGCTTCACCCTACCTTGACATGAAATGTAGTTTTTCATTCATACAGGCCGATGAATGTGCTTTATGGAGCAACTGGAAAAGTGTAAAAATGTGAACCTGAAATCACCTGAAATACAAATATAAGATGCATACACAGAAAGTGTAAAATTTGTTTTGTGAAGGTCCCCACACAATGACATTCACATGATGTAAGGTGGAAAAGGAGGATATAGAAGATAGCGGTGTAACAATCCATCGATCTGGATCAATGCATCGATAAAATATCAAACGATCTGGTGTCATCGATGTGACACATAAACATTGGTGCATGTGTGTTTATTTTCAAGCCTATTTCAGCATTATCTGCATGATTCCTCTCTGTACACTCCCATACTGTAGGTGGCGGCATGCGCTGTAAACTTGTTGCAGTCTGCCAGTTACAGTCTTGGTTGCCTGCTGCTAATGTATTCTCATGACTACTCTCCCGTTGGTAACAAATCATGGGTGTGGAAACACCCATTTCAGTTTCAGAAAAAACAACATACAGACAGACAAGACCTTTGCAGTTTGCAAAGAATGTAGGTGTGAATTGAGACACTCCAGTAATACCACAAACTTGACAGGTCACCTGAAAAGAAGACATGTTGTTGAAGCCAGTGGCTCAAACATGAGAGAGACTTCTGCACCCACCTCGTTGACCACCTTTTCCCCTCAAAATGGACCCATACTTCCAAAAGAGCGATGAGTATTACATCTGCCATTTCCTATTATATTTGCAAGGATATGAGACCCTTCACTGTCCTTGAAAATGAAGGCTTTTGTGAACTACTGCACACACTGAAAGATTACACTCTACAATCACTCTCTGCTAGCCTACCTCATACCACATATGCATCCATGTCACTTTAGTTCATTTTATTTCACTTTATTTTACTAGTGCTATGGACATACATGTAGTCAAGGGCCAATGCTAGTGTATTTGCACTTGAAAAACTTTCTTTAAATGTGTTGCTTAGTAGTAAACAAAGCAGCTTTGCTGCTGCAGAGATTTGCAGTAGGACTGCTTTTTGTTTAGCCTGTTGTTTACGGCTTACAACTACTGTATTTGAGTATGTTCAAAATATATTTTGTTTGCCTTTGCGAGTTCATAGAAATGTAACAGGTTGTGTGAAATTTCATCATATCATTTCATATCAACAGCAGACCCCAGTATCAAACCAACACAGCAAATTTTGAGGTATTGAAAATAATGTGGTTGTTGGCTAAAATAATCGATGTAGGATCGCATTGTGATTGAACTTGTGATATAGGGGAGACCAGAGCTTGTCTTGCAGGTTGGCTATCACATTGCTTACTACAGCCACACCAGGGGGCGCTGTGATTTGATATTGATATGAAACATTTGGCTAAACATTCTTCTTATTTTGCAATAGCTATTTGGCCATCTGAACAAAACACACTGAGGTGAGGAGGCATTTTCTTATTTTTATGTGTATGGGCAATTTTGTATGTTGGTTTTGTTTTTGTGTTGTATGTTATTAGTTATTAAAAAATCAAACATTTATCAAAAAGTCACAGGTCATAGCATTAAGTTTTTACAGTAAGCTGTTAGTAGTCAAAATGTTTGACAAGATGTCACTTGGGGCTGGTTGTCACATGTGATAGCTCAGACAGTCTTTGATACTGATGTTCTTTTTTCATATGTGATATGTGATTCATTGAATAACTCACTGTTGATGAAGTTAGAAATTGTTGGGCATGACAACCAACCCCTTGCAAAGGGTTGGTTGTCACAATGGGTCATGGTGTTTTTGACAGTTAATAACTTTTTAATATAATAAGTATTGAAAATGAAAGATATGCCCTTTTCAAGCCAAGATCCTAAGCTTTCATCGAATGTATGAATGACTCTTCACAGATGTTTTGTTGATGATCAATTCACTCAAGAGTAAAAAGTGTGACAACCATCCCTGGTCTCCCCTACACCATTAATAGAAGATGTTGCACCCCTCATTCATGCAAACTGGTCAGAGCTGAATTTATATCGCTCTGAAGGAGTGGTGTCAACAGTCGTTGGCTGACAATTGAAAGGTTTATGCTGGTATTTGCTTGGTGACAGTGCTTAATTTGAAAAGATTGAAAGATTGATGTCCCAGACCACCGACAGGAGGAAACCTTAAAACCCTTTTAACAGACCTGTGGGCATATTTCTACAAGATAAAGAGAAGGCCCCCTCTCTTTGTGTTTTTAGTTTGGCCCGAGGAACGTCAGCAGCTGGGAACTGGAGCTCATTGTTCTTGTGGGAGTATATTTGGCCAGTAACTTAGACAAGTAGGGTGGAGCCAGACATTTAGGGACTTAAAAACTAACATAAAAATGGATTGTGTGAGCCATAGGAAGCCAGTGGAAGGATGTACTTACAGGCTTGATGTGCTGACGCTTTTTAGTACCAGTCAGCAGATGTGCAGAATCAGATAAATTTTTTGGCCACAGAAACTCTGTCTTTAAAGAAACCCTCATGGGCCACAAAAGGGCCCAGATCTTGTCAAATAGGACCTGGTCTTGATTTTCTGTCCTGTCCCTCACAAATTAAGCCATGGTGGGTGAGTCTTTATCCACCTGTGGGTCAAGAGCTGGTCCGGATTGCAGTCCTCACTAGACTAGGGATCTTGACATTTGGCTGAACTAATCTATACACAAGAACATTGCCACTTCAAAATGAACTCAAATGGGGTTTTTTTTTGTTTTGTTTTGATAAATCAGCTATAAGTAAATTTTTCGTCCCTAATCTCTTCGTCTTTGGTTTGTTTATGTTGTAGGATTATGTATATTCAGATGACTCCTAATCTTTCATTAAATTATTATCTGAATGACAATCTACACAGACATTATCCATAATATTACACTGATTTTGTATGCTGCATACACTGATCAGGCATAACATTATGACCACTGACCAGTGAAGTAAATAACACTGATTATCTCTTCTTTATGGTACCTTATAGTGAGTGTGCATTAGGCAGCAGCTAAATATTTCTTCTTCAAAGTTGATGTGTTAGAATGAGGAAAAATGGGCAAGAGTAAGGATTTGACCGAGTTTGGCAAGGGCCTAATTGTGATGGCTAGACGACTGGGGCAGAGCATCTCCAACACTTTAGTTCTTGTGATGTGTTCCCGGCCTGCAGGGATCAGTATCTATCAAAAGTGGTCCAAGGAAGGAACAGAGGTGAACCAGTGACAGGGTCATAGGCAGCCAAGGCTCATTGATGCACATGGGGAGCATAGACTGTCCCGTGTGTTCCAATCAAACAGACCAACAACTGTTGCTCAGATTGATGAAGACGTTAATGCTGGTTCTGATAGAAAGGTGTCAGAATACACAGTGCATTTCAGTTTGTTTGTGTATGAGGCTGCAGATCTCAATCCAGTTGAGCATCTCCTGGACAAACAAGTCCAACCCATGCAGGTTTCACCTCACAGCTTACAGGACTTAAAGAATCTGCTGCTGGCATCTTAGAGCCAGATACCACAGCCCATCTTCAGGGGTCTAGTGGAGTTCATGCCTCAACGGGTCAGGGCTGTTTTGGAGCAAAAGGGGGACCAATACAATATTAGGCAGGTGCTCATATTATGCTTGATCGGTGCATCATTTTAGTGACACTACTGTTACTTTGAATTCTATTGTGTGTTCCACTGCAGCAGACCAGGGATTCTTTCCTTAATTTGCTGCTGCATGATAATCCTGCTGTGGAATACACTATAGTATAGTATAGTATAGTATAGTATAGTATAGTATATGTGTATATGTGTGTCTAAGACTAAAATATCTTACATACATACATATATACATACAACACAGCAATAGATATGTTATTGTTCATAAAATGTTTTCTTTTTTGTTTACAAGGCTCCTTTTCACCTGACGCTAAACTCCACTCATGTACTGCTGTACTATTCTTCTTTGCGTCTGGGTAGCCCTCCAGACTATCTATGAAAGCAGAAATCTACCATTACCATCTATCATTTAGTAACATGGTGAATATATAAACACTGTGCACCACAGAACAGCCGGCACGTACAATTAGCTTTTATACAAGCAAAGGAAATGACAACACAAAACACAGCACTGCCAGAGAAAAAGCTCATTCTAATTTGTCACTAACAGGGAGCGGACAAGCCTCCAGCAAATGCTCCAAGCAGTATAGACATACATCTGAAAATGAGTGAGACAGAGAGGTGACTATTGTTATGGACATGGACCACTGTTCCACACAGAAAAGAAAACTGCTGAATGGAGAGCTGTTCATAGATCAATGAAGGGAGAAGGAGAGACATGTATTATATTTCTGAGAGCTGGACACTCTGTAAATAAAAGATCAGGATTTCATGTGACATGGAAACAGGACACAGAAAACACAATTGAGAATATGTGAGATGTGAACATTGATTCATCATGTTGAATTGTTAACATATTTAAGGTACAAACACCTGACCCGACAATTAGCCAGCAATTTAGAACAACAGCAAAAACAGTTCAAATAATCAAATGAGAGTAAATGCATATCAGGAAATTTGTATTTTTCAACATTCTTAAGGCACACAATTTGCTGAAACAAAACACTTTTGAGTTCAGGTAGTAAGAGCATTCATTGTCCTTGAACACAATGCTCACAGCACTAACTTTTAACCTGCATGGTTCTGTCCTGAGTATGGTTTAATGTGGTCTTTTTTGTAAAAGCCAAGAGGACAGGATTTAAAAATTAGCTGAAAACTGTTATGTTGCTATCAAAGCATGTTGCTTTTTTGTATTGATGTTAAACTACATTATTCCCGTTAAATAAAGCTGAACTGAACCTATGTTTCCCAAGGACATAACCATGACAACACTGTCTGCAGTGCAGCACATGCAGTCTACACCAGCAGAGGAACACTGCTGAAATACTATGTGGATTTTATAGAAATTGCTTCACGTCATTTAGTGTTTGTTGGTTTGGCAGTGTTTATTGTCAGAAGCACTTTATAGGCTACTGTAAAAATCAGCTGTTGAAAGTCCATTTGTTCTTACTGACCCATATTCCCTTGTGTCCACTATGGTTTGAAGGGTAGCCATTGAACTGACTTCACTGTGGGAGATGTTACGTGGAGAGACCTGCAGTGTGGCATCATATTATTGCCACACAAGTTGTGTTGCATGAAATAATCTTCCTAACTATTAGAATGTGTCAAATAACATGCATCATGAACACTGGCCCTGTTTCAAACAGCAGTTTAATCCAATCTCAGAGTGTGTTAGAGATAAGATTTAGTCACCTCAAATTTAGGAAGAAGAAAACTCACCTTTAACCTGCCTCTTACTGTCATAGACCAATGAAAACTATCCTTTTTCTGTGTACTTCCTCTCTTAAATGTGGAGGCCTTAGACTCAACAAGCTCTTCTCTCATTTCTTCATTCCATTACTCAGTATGTTGAGGTTGTGGATTGTGCTTGTGAGACACAATACTGATACAGATACTTACACATCCTGTACAACGTTAACAGCCTTGCATAATGTTCACCTGTATGTGGCAATTAGCCACTATAGTCACTGTTATCGGCTGTTGTTGCTCTCGAAGCCAGACTAGTGTTTGGAGTGTAGGAGTGTTTTCTGTGTGGTCCACGCTGCAGTGGTAAACCCCAGGCCACAGCAAGCCTCCGGCCACTCTGGTTGCCTGAAGGGACAGTATTATGTGCAGTCTGACAGCTGTCCATGCAATACCCAGAGCTATCCTACAAACTCAATACAGAATTTAAATGCTTTTAGGCGCTGCACATGATTTAAAGCTGTATTATTTCTCTAATGACCTCATTTCACTTTGATATATTTCAGACACCCAAAGTCATGAATGCATAATTCCCACACTAACAGGTTATTTACATTTTACAAATCTTTTGCAGTGTCTCAGTCTATTAGAAAGAGAAATTCATTTGTGCCTGTGAGGGCTGATTTGCAGCTTTATCCAAAGGCATTGAACTCTCAGTTCTCATTAGACAGAACAAGAAGAGGTACAACAGAACACAAACCCTGTTTCCACTGAGACATAAAACATGTGCTGAGTTGTCTGTGGAGGTTCTCAGTCATCTATTCATTTTCTTGATGTGTAGAGACTGATACAGCATGCATTTAGGTCAGAAGGGGCAAAAGTAGGCACCCTGTCTGGGACAAATACACAGCCAAATCTTATGAGTTAAATGAACCCTGTGGGTGTGAATTGGGTGTGAAACTGTTTCCTGTTTGTCCACAGCACCATGGCAAAACAGTTTCTCAGGTGACCTGCTGTCTCTATAGAATAAAGTACGTCTGCGTTTTAATGCACTCATTCCCATCGTGGACCATTTATAAATGCAGCACTGTTTTTTGTTGCGCAGGTATAAAATCATGCATAATGTGGCATCACCTGGAGATTCATTGTCAAAACTTTTCTGAACCTTCACTAAGAATGTGTGGTCAATAAACATGAGCGCGTTTCTCCTCCAGCAGTGCTCAGTGTGACCTCTCTGGGCACCTGTAGAGACAGGGCATATTGACTACTTCCATTGTGTTCTATGGAGTTTTAAGTGTCTATTTTCTCGAGACAGACAAATGTAAAGAGTATTTTTGTATTTTGTAACAGCACTGACCTTGGTCTTTTCTTCAACTTGACAACATTTTCTGAAAGCAGCTTTCAATTCCTAAACTCCTCATCAGTTCCTAAACAAATGTGGTATGTTGTGTAATTAAATCGACAGTTGGCAGTGAGTTGTGATGTTATTTCCCACTGGTTAACACACATTTCCAAAACCAACACGTCTGTCTCTGCTTTACCAAACCCAATAGGAACCGTCTAACAGCATCTACAGCCTGATTATCTGGGACTGTGAGATGAACACGTTTATCTGACAAACAACAGTGTAATACAGCTTTCACCAGCGGACACGCTCATAAACCATATTGATTTAAGCCCAACGCTGCCGCCACACGCTGAGAAAACAAATTGTGTATTGGATTGTAATTACATCCAGCGCTGGTGTTTGAGGCCAGTTATTAAGCTGCAGATGGAGGTAATGAATTTGATTGGCTGTAATACAAACCTCATGTGCACCTCCCAGCTCAGTGTTTTAATGAGCTCCAAACACTCGGCAAGCAGCTCATCTACCCTTTCAAAATAAGAGCATTTGTCACCAGAGGATAAGACATTAAATTCACTCATGTAGTGTGTTTCCACTGTTCAGATCAGGTAATATCATGTGTTTTCATTGTGGTGTGTAAAGTCAGGTATATAAATGCTGACACTGAACACAATCAGCACTACATAAGTAAAGATAAGTTATAAAATACTGATGCAAAATTAATTCTAAGTGCATTGTAAATACCTAAATGAAAAATGAAAATGTGAAAGGCAGGTATGGCCATATACTGATACAATAAAAGAAAGAGGAAGTACATAGTTTCACCGTACAGCTTTAGCAAGTCCATGCAGAAAATAAGTTGCACCCCGTTTGACATTTTAGGGAATCATTGTTTAATGTCACAAATTCTATTTTTCTTTTATGTTAAATGCTTGTTCTGTGCTAATTTAAGTGTCTTCACTGCTTGAATTCAGTGTTTGGGGGCTGCAGACAGTATTTCAGACCTCCAAACCAGAGGTCACATTGGATTTTCCATTAGAATCGTAAAATTTCCGTCATAATCTATTATTACCTGTCATTTTAGTTTTCATACTTTAATAATACTTTAAAAAAATACTTAATAGTACTCACATTTTAAGAATTCACAAGACGGGCAGATTATTTGTTTTATGTATGAACAACGTGAAGCAGAACTTTTTTTTTTCCTGCGCTGACAGCGTGAAGAGCGGGCACGCTGCAGTGGGTCTCCAGTGCGATTCGTCTGCTCTTGCTCTGGGACCTGCTCACACTCAGCTGCCATGACATTTTTGCAACTGAATGTAGCCGTGAGAAAGACAAGACGACTTAATTACTCATTAATTATATGCACATTCGCCACCAGCTGGACAGGACTAGGAATTACAGTATATCACCCTCAGCATAATCTGTTAAAATGACGGATGGCATTCAGATTTTTCGTCACTGCAAAAAAAAACATTTCAATGACGGAAAATATTCAGTTAACACGACCTCTGCCCCGAACATAAGATTCAAGCCACAGTGCACTTTGATGCCAGTGAAGCATGGGCACAGGCATCAAGATATGGTGATGTGTCTCATAGTTTGGTGTTGAGCCATTTTGAATACCTTAAAATACGAAGTCACGTTGCCTTATGCTGAAGAGGAATTACACTTGAAATGGGTGTTTAAACAAGACAATGACCCCAAACACAGTAGTAAGAACAGCATCTTGGTTCCAGACCAACAAGATAGGCGTTATGTAGTGTCCAGCACAATCCTCAGACTTTAATCCAATACAAAACTTGAGGGTGACATCAATAATGATGTTTCTGAGGCCAAACCAAGAAATGCAGAGGAATTATGAAATGTAGTCTAGTGGTCCTGGATTGTTCACAGGAGATAGAAGCTGGTTGATTCTCAAAAGCAGTAATTATACATTGAAATATTAGTTCAAGTATTATACACAAGTATTGCTTCATCTTTTTTTTTTTTTTTGAATATCTTATTAATTCATTTTTCTTGACATTCTTTAAAGGAGAAACACATTTTTTAAATTATTTTTTTTATTTTTATTTTTTTTGCTATTATGAACACAACTGTAAGTAAGAAGAGAAAATGTTGTAATAAATGAGTACAGGACACCTTAATAAATTAGGACTGCAGCTTGATAACAGGTTGAGCAGCATTAGAGCAGGACTATCAGCAAAGTCAGGAAGTTACTTTTGGGTGGGGTGTGATGGAGGCAACAGCACAGAGGTGAAAAACTGAGTCTGTTTTTGCGTGCTTTTACTGTTCTAAAGCATCTGTAAGACAACAGCGGCTCAAACAGTGAATGACAGTGGTGGGTATGTTTCTGTATATGTTTGATACTCTCATTTCTCTCAGAGTCCAACTGCATCCTGACAATGCCCCACCTTCACAACACATGAAGGCCTTTCCTATCGACCAGTGTGCAGCTGCCAATCTTCACTATCCCACAGTTTTCCATGATGATAGCACTTTTACAGAAGTTCCCAGACAGATTTGAGCTAGTTTTGCCTGTTTGAGCTTCCTGAGAACAGTCTCTAGCCTCTTTTTATGTTCCTTTCTGTGATGTTGCTGTGAATTTCTCCAACCAATATCAAAGGAAAAAGAGAACTGTAACCAATTCCTTGCCAAATACTGAACCCACACTTACCTTTACCTGCTCATTGCTCAAATGGCTTTCAGATTTGTAATGTGGGTTCACCATGCCACAGAAACTATTTACCACATATCAAAGACTAATCTATAACCGTTTATTTACTTTTTGTCTTTATTTGACAATCAGTGTAGACAGACAGGAAACAGAAGGAGAGGGGAGAATGACACTCAAAAAACATTTTTAAATCTTTTTTCAAAGGGGGCCATTATTATAAAGCAGAACCCAATGTTCTACTTTCAAAATTCTAACCATTTTCATCTTTGTAAAAACTACAGGTTTATTTTTTATATATAGATGCTTTCAGAAAGGTACGTTCTAAGTAACTCTTGAATAAACCTAAAAAATAAATAAAATAACATATCCCACATTAGGGATTTAAACCATGATCAAAAAACAAATATATATTGAAAAGCAGCTTGCTGCACTGTTGCATTTTAAACCAATAAGACCTTATGGCAAAATCTGGGCAGAATATTATCAAGTCTTTCTCCAAACCTCTTCCCATGTGTCTTGTGTGTGTTCTTTCAGATGTGGTCAGCAAGCCTTCCTCACTCCTCACTCCTCACTCCTCCTCCTCTTCCTCGGGGCTGTGTCTGCCGAGGGCTGCCAGAGGAGGAGATTAATGGAACAACGCTCTCCTTCAGTGCGATAAAAACGCCCCTCAGCTCGTCTCTCCGCTCGCATCCAAATGGATCTGTCGCACTTTTGTGGAGATTAGATTAAATTTGGTGCTAATGTGATGCCATTCTGTGAAGAGAGATAAAGCACCATCTGCTCTCTCAGTTTTATGTTCTGTCCCTGCAGCTCTCTTCACCTTCACACGCCCACATATACTCTTCTATGCGCCCAACGTTTTCTCCAAGATAAACATGCCTTCTCTGACACGACACTTCTTGTATGTACTGCTTCCCTAAAGTTACTGCTCGGGTTGGTGTGTGTGTAGAGAAACGCAGGTGCTTTGCCTTTCACAAACCCCTGAGCATGTGTTCAGTGCAGGAAAATGTTGTAGACTCTATATTATATTGTAATGCCATAGTGGAAAAATTCACACAAGTTACAGCAAACAGCAAAACTCAGGATCAAACTTTGCTCTCATCAAATAACGTATAATCATTTTTCATTATTTGCTTGTATTTATGTATTGCATGTAACTGTCCTGCACAACCTATTTTTCTGTCCTAAGTGTGAGTTTTTTTTCAAGTCCCAGTCTAAATCTATTTGCTTGTGTTACTTAATATGAGTGACTTGAAGCATAGTTTAAGTTAGACAGTAATTCCATCCATTCATTGGTCTTCTTTGTCTTATTCCAGTTGGTGGTCAGGGGTGACTGGAGCCTGTCCCCATTTGGGCCTGAGGGGTACAACCTGGACAATGGCCAGTTAATTGCAGGGCTGACATTTAGACACAGACACTGACAGACAACCATTCACTCTCATGTTCATTCACTAGGGGCGATTAAGATTCAACAATTCACCTATATCTATATTTTTGGATGATGGTAGGAAGCTGGAGAACCTGGAGAAAACCCACAGTAAAACAGGACTCCTGACTAAAAAACTGAGACTTAACCACAATGTTAAGCAATGAACTATTTTAACAGTGAGATTAAACATGAAACATTAAATATTTTATCATGCCAAACTTAGCCTGTCAGTATGGCTTAAGTAAACATTTGGACCATTTTCACTCGACCATAAGTACTCCACAAACCTCACATTTTGCAGGTCTTCTGTCGTGGCTTTGTGTGAACTGTTCGTAGGCAAAACTGATTCTTAACGCCACCAGAGCTCCCTTCAACGTCCCTGTCATGGAGAGGGGTTCATTGTTCACTAAGTAGAGACGCCCAGACTTCCCTCTCCCCCGACACTTCCTCCTGCTCCTCTGGGGGAATACCGAGGCGTTCCCAGGCCAGCCGAGAGACATAGTCCCTCCAGCGTGTCCTAGGTCTTCTCCGGGGCCTCCTCCCAGTGGGACATGCCCGGAACACCTCCCCAGGAAGGCGTCCCCGGAGGCATCTGAATCAGATGCCCGAGCCACCTCAGCTGGCTCCTCTCGATGTGGAGGAGCAGCGGCTCTACTCTGAGCTCCTCCCGAGTGACTGAACTCCTCACCCTATCTATCTATAAGGGAGCGTCCAGCCACCCTGCGGAGGAAACTCATTTCAGCCGCTGGTATCTGAGATCTTGTCCTTTCGGTCATGATCCAGAGCTCATGACTATAGGACAGAGTAGGAACATAGATAAAAAAAATCAAGAGCTTTGCCTTGCAGCTCAGCTCCCTCTTCACCACTAATACATCGACCCCATCACTGCAGAAGCTGCACCGATCCGTCTATCAATCTCTCGTCTCATCCTCACTCGTGAGCAAGACCCCAAGATACTTGAACTTCTTCACTTGAGGCAGGAACTCTCCACTAATCGAACGTATAGAGTCCAAAATCCAGATACGAAACCCAGACGAGTCTGTGTGTAGTAACTTAAGTGTGTCATGAGCCCAGGTGACCAACTCAGGTCTCCATCTCTGCTGGGAGTAGATCCGTCCTGCAGTTTTCCTTGAAGCCTCGCTCACACTTCTGGATGATGAAGCTGATAGATCAGGATTCTGCATTACCAAAGCAAATGCTGTGAATTCTAACAAACAAAAAAAGGGGGTCGAATTGACTTTTTATGTTGTAGTAACATCAAATTAACATTGAAGCTACAAATTTTTATTATTTTGAGGCTATGTATTATGTGGAAGGAGTTACAGTGGGAACTGTCTCAAAAATGTCAATGGAGAGGAATGGGGGGGGGGGGGGGGGGGGGATGGCAGGACCTGGCAACACTGAAATGAGCCCAATATCCTTTGGCAACATTTAGATGACCCCGTCTTGCAACAACAACCAGGACACAGGCATGGTTCCACTGAATGTAAGCACTGTGCACAGGAGAGCTTCATCTGCTCCAACAGTGACCTCATATAAGTTTCACACAAGTTGTCTTTCTATAAGAGATATCAAATGTATTTGAAGCAAAGAAGAGTAAATCCATCAGTACAAGAGGCCGTAGGCATAGCTGTATGCTGCTGATGCAATAAAAAGTAAAAGACTTTGTGTTTTCTATTTTTAATCAACAAACAGGAGCTCCAACTTTTAAAATCGCACTGAATGTTGGAACCAAAGGCCAAGAGGAGACCAAAGTAGTACAGCACTGTTTATTTGGGACGCTGTTTATTTCTTTTGGCAATGGAAAATGACCCATACTGACACAACCTGTACCGTATTCCAGTGAAATGTGGCTATATGAAGTCGCTTAAAAGCTGCTGGGAAGTTTAGTTTGTGACCCTTGCATTTTAACTTTCTTTCTGTACACTTAACTGTCAACTTATCTCCTCCCATGGCGTCCTGCTGCATGGTTATTATTCCCCTCACCTGTACATTCAGCTGAGTCACTGTCCCATCATCCTCTTCTCTCTGCAGGTGTCCAAAGTCCACCTGGACCTGACTGCAGTGGGACAGCTCAGTCCAGATGGAGCACTGACCCCATGGACTCCAAACAAACTTAAAAGAAAAGGTGACATCAGCTCCAAGTGACAGAGAAAGTGCTCCCGGTGTCTTTCAGCACAGACACACTCAAATAATGTGTGTAATGGGATTATGTGAAGACTCTGGTCTGAAGGACGAACCAAACAACGCTGAGCCAAGCATCCTGCAGACATGTCACACACAACAGTACCTGAATATCAAAGAGAGGTCCTCTACTAAAAGCATGAGCTAATCAAACACAAAAGAGCACATTTACATTTTCTTGTTTATGAAAAAAAGGACACCTTAAACTCCCGGTAAGCCATCCTGACAAATCAGATAAGCTGCGTCCACAGACACATTGAATTGCACCAAAAATAGTTCACAGTGCAAAAGGTCACTTCTTCAGACATGACTGTGCAGCCTTCAGGGAGAAAGAGGTACAACACATTAATTTATAATCATGTATTTATTATTCACTGACTTATATATAGATGGCCAGCTCAACAAAATGTCTTCTGTTTGTTTAGTTTTCATTTGAGAGCGATGTCCTTGACGTCTGTTGGAGCAGCCCAGGGTTGTCTAGAGTCAGTTAGTGGTGTTTGTAAAAAGTTATTATATTTAAGGATATAATAAGCAGCTTAATATCAGTTCAATCAGTTTATTAATTTTCTACCAACTCATTAACAGCATGCACTGAGTCAGTTGGCTGCCATGTACTAAAAACAAACTCCTGAAGAATTTGCACATTTTGTAGCCAATGCCCTTGATTCTTGAGAGAGAAAAAAAAAAAGAAATCTCTAAAACGTTAATGTTGTATGAACAATCTCAGACTTTGAGAACATCTGGGAAAGGGCTTCTGCTTGTGCCCAGTCTGGACTACAGTTTCAGTTTCATGCAGTGTTGCCAGATTGTGGAAAATAACATTCAGCAGGAGTACATTATTTCGACTACTTTTGGCCGTATTTGGCAGGATTTTGCAAATATTGTGTGAACATTATATCAATTTATGACTGTGTGATCACTACTTTTAGATGTTTGCCGGTATTGGATGAATCAAATGGATTAGAGTGGAGGGGAGCTCACTTCTTGATCAATGTGAATGACAATGGCAACTCATAAATGTCAATCATGTATTGAAGTCTAATCGAGGGTGTCTGATTGGTCACAAAAAAAAAAAAACAGGGCTGGAAGTGCCCCAGTACCACTGCCACCAGGTTTGACACAATTTGCCTTGGTTTCATGACCTTAACATCATGCTGAAGAGGGAAAAGTATAAAAAAAACCCTTTACAGTAAGGAATGGGAGGCCAACCATGAAATTAAAGCTTGGATTGCCTCGATCCCCGGCAATGATTCTAAAGCCTATTGTGAGTATTATAACACAGAAATAAGAGGTCATTTGAAACAACATACAATCCCCTGCAGTTGCTGGAGATATTTAATTTGTCAATGTATTAGCCTCCTTTCTAACTGTATATAGTTTGTGTTACGGCGCATGTTCTTTATGTTCCCCCTTCTGAAGGTAAGCGATTTTTTTTGTCAGTTTACTTTACACCCTTTAGTAATGATTTAAAAAACGCTTAGATGTGGATGTGTGTGTAAAAGTGTGTAGCCTGTGTATACATGTGTGTGACTAATGTGTTTAACATATATGTTCTCCATGCATATGGTAGGATGGTATATGTTCAAATGGAGGGTAGGATTTGAGTAGCAATTGGGCTGGAAACAGTTCCTCTGATCTGGCAACCCTAGTTTTATCCAGCAAAAATCTAGAAAAGCCTCTTAATGATTAACACTCCTTTTCAGCTCACCCTACACTGTAATAACAACATCTGCACTCTAGCGTTTTAATTATTTGATTAAATTCTACATTTTGTTTGTTTCTTTTCTTTTTTTTTTATATACTTTTAATTTGGCATTTATTATTTATTTAAAACATCCTAATGGCTTTGTGTGTTGAACATTTCACACAAGCATCACAGAAAGGAGCTTATAACGGTTTATATCAAGCTTCAATCTCACTTTTTCTCCCATAAATGTAGACAGATTCATCTGACCTGCCTCACGCCCAGAAGCAGCTGAGAGAACAGTGAGTATACTGCGATAAACAGCCTGACAGAGTATACAGGTTGTGTATCCGGTGTTTTATCCGAGCCAGCACTGCTCCGGTAAGAAACGCCAGTGGAAAGCTCGATAATCTGCACATCTCTGTGGACATTAGAGTCTGTGGCCGGAAGGTAGGTGCCCTAATTTCCAGTAAGCGGCAGTTATTACTGAACAGATCTTCTTAAAATGGAGCAGGTAATGGCCCATGGTGCTGTGGGTGCGCGTCTAAGCTGCCTATTAGAGCTTAATGTGATTTACACTGTGGAAACTCACAAGGACGAGCAGCAGTCATGACTACACAGAGGTTCTCTACAACAAAAGTCTTATCACAGTAAATACAGTCTATTTAGTAAATGTACTACTAATTGAAGAATGTCTGCTATAGTTGTGTGGGGTAGAAATACAGCATGACTCTGATTCAGATGAACAAATATGAATGAGCAGTCAATTCAAATGGGAAATCTGGAAATCTGAGGTGTGTTTTTTAAATTATTAAATGTCCGAATGTCCTGGATATACTGTATTGTCTTGGAAATTTGTAATTGTTTAAAACTCATCTGTCTTTAGATGAAACGAGGCAGCATCACAAGTTGTAGGGAGTGGGTGCAGTGTGTGAGAGCTGGGAATGATGCCTACTACAGTGTCTGCAATATCTGTGTTTGTGATGGAAAGCAGATAAAAGGCCAGCCCCTTTTGCAGTGTTAATTCTCTGTTGATATTACATGCATTCAAGCATATGTGCAATATATACTCAGTAAAAAAATAATTTACAAGAAGCTATGTGAGACTCAGTGTACTCCACACAGAAGTCGTTCATATACCTATGACAGCCAACCAGGAGTTGTGCTTGGTTGCCAGCAGCATATCCTTCGGGCAAAAAAAAAAAAAAAATGTGTTTGTGTTTATACGTGCAGCCCTTCCCAATGAAGCCAGGGGAAAGTCCAAAATACTTCAGTATACTTCAGCAAGGCACCTACTCATTTGTGCCTGCATAAACAAATCAGTTTATGTGAACATTAGGGGATTGGATTTTTACTTTGTTGTTGTTTATCTTTGTCTATTCTTATAAATAACTTTAATCTGTACTAGATGAGTGTTTTGGGGTTTTTTTTACTTGAAGTACATTTTTGAATGGGCCCTGAAATTGCCTGAGTTTTGACCAAGTTGAGGCAGTTTTGTTATAGTCAGCAGAATGGAGCTTAAGGTCAGAACATTATGTGCATATTTCCATGTTAATGAACTTGTTTTACAAACTGCTGATGGTGATTTGATACACATTAAAGTACAGTCTACCTGGAGCACGAGAAATTAGAGCAAAATGTAAGTGTCTGTGGGTGAACACCTTTCTAACTTCTCAACATCCACAGGGAGGCCATACCAATCAGCAACATGTGCCAGAATGCACTGGAACCTGCCAAAGATCCAATGGGGAGATACAGACAGCCCTGGAGCCTCACATGAAGGACCATCCACAGGGCTTGTCCTCATTAAGTCTCCATTAGCCGAAGTGTAATGGATTTTTAATGAAGGAGGAAGACGCAAACACAAAGATGAGCTTGACTTGACCCGAGCGTCAGCAGGGAGGCCATCATCAGCCTCCTCCAAGGCACAAACACATCTAACTACCAGGCTTCTCAGCTATTCCCCAAACCCTTTATGAACATTTAGTCCAATAGAAATGAGCTAAGGATGAATCTGTGATCCATGACGACAGCTGTCTCCTGAATACAAGCTGTTTTTGTTCTATTTTATCTCTCATTAGCAGTTTTAAATTGTTTTGATGTTGATGGGGCGGTGTTGATAATAGAATCTTAAAGTCCAGAAGTAATCAACTTCTCGTTTGTTCTGCTACTGTTTCGACTCATTGGCAGTACATGTCTGTGTACATAGGCATGGATCCACATAACCATTACAGGTATACATCCCCCTACTACTTAAATTAAATTAAAACTGTCACCACTCTGTTATCAGTGTTGTGCTGTGATAAACTGAACCATTAGTTTAGTTAGAGGCTGCAGTCTCTGTTTGGTTTGTGATAGTTAGATGTGGACCATTAATGCACAGGGCAGTGAACCCTGTCTACTGACACCTCACATTTCATGCAGTAAAGTCTTGTTCAGCATGCTCTTCTCTCTCAAGGGAAAAGCAGTGGTTCACTTCGGTCCCATGAGGCGCCCCAGCCCCATTTTAGAGATGGAGCACTGTAATATCATCCTTCGGGAATTGTGCCCATGGGGCCAACCAGACCACAGTGGCTCTAACCAGTAGTCACAGGGGGCTGTGGGCCACAGAGAGCAGTACCATAGGCAACCTCTGTGGTTCGCTTAATGAAAACCCATGAAGCAGCAGGTAGTGGTATCAGCGAATGGCAGGAATAGCTCCTGCAGGGCTAGTCCCAGTCACAGGGGAGATGCAGCAGGTGCAACTGAAAGCAAGCAATTCATGCATACAGAATACTTAAATATCCCAGTGTTACAAAGTAAATGGTGCAGTTAGATTGGGTCCTCATTTATCTGTAGTGTTATAAACACAGTGTACAATGACAAATCTTAACATGCACATCAGGAAAACTGAAGCAAGTTGAAATATAAACTGAGACACTTACCATGAGCTCAGTTGTGACTAATTTAACCTCTGATTCCTGACACCTGTGAGAACACTGAATTGGTTAAAGGCTGGTGATGGTGGTGGTCAGTGTTTGGGAGCATATTCAGCCCAGGAGTCTGTTGTCCAAGAAGAGAGGTTCTTGGACAATGTAGATCTGGTTCTTTCACTCCATCTGGCAGTTGGTTTGAGGGTTTAGCCCTGAGGACAAACTGGCTGAGGCACCAGAGAGTTAACAGAACTGTCTCCCACAGAGAAGAAACTGAGGCCCTCAATCAGACAACTTCCACAGAGTTTGGCGTGGTCTTGAAGGGCATAACATGAGCTAATTTTCTAAAGCAATCCACCACCATTAATTATGATAAGGTCATTGGGTAGAGATGAGGGTAGCTGCATGAGTGGAAAATTACTGGAAAAAGAGTGTGACTGTAATGTGAGCACCTCCTGACAGGGCATTAAAGTCTACATCATTCAACATCATTGCTTCACTATGAAACTCAAAATTCCAAGGGCTCTTAACAAGGGACCTAGTCTCACCTTTTGTGTCACATTTGAAGAAAGGAGATCATTCAGGACCCGCTTAAAGTTACTGGAACAAGGTTAACTTCTTTTTACTCTGACAAAAGACATTCCTCCTTTCCTCACACTGACTTCTTGTGTATTTTCATGAAAATAAAGTATTGTAAGAGCATTGTTTTAGAGTGATTGTGTAAGACATAAATCAGCAGGCTTTGTTTTATTTAATCTCTAACTCACAGGACAGGTTTCTGTGTCTCTGGGGTCACCATAACTGTATCTAGTCACACATTTCCGTCGCCATGTCCCTCTCCAGTGAGTTTTTTGTCGAGAGAAATGTATGGAAAACCAATTTGAAATAAATCACAACATCTCACACTACAACAGTTGGGGCAGATAACTGCTTCTAAACAGCTTCAGGTTGGGCCTCACTGCTGTGATTGTGGCTGTGATCTGCCTCTCTTTGTCTATTTTAATTTTGCTTCCTTTTTCTTTTCCTCTTCACACTTTCCATCTACAAAAAACAATCAAGAAAATAGAAAATAACATGTCATTTGATAGTGTATTTTCATCCCTTAATCAAGTCCAAAGATGTGTTCATTTGCATCTCTCTAAATTTAGAGTCTCGTTCTCCCCTGAGCCTGATCATTAACACATTTATTGATTCCACTGAGCAGCCCTGAAGCCTGCGTCTGCAGCCCAGTTTGATATAAAGAGGTAAAGACACAGTGGTTAATTGCAGGCCCCAAAAGGTCACTTTTAATGAATGTTGGAACTCTATATGGCAGCTGTGATTATCCAAGCGTTTTTCCAGAGAATACCAAACATTCATATTTCCATCAGAGAGTGGTGCCAGTCCAAGGGCTATGCCATGTTCATGAATTCAGCCTGTGCTTCCATATGTCTCCATTCCATGTTATAGATGACTGGTAACAAAACTGCCAGCCTACTCCTAATCATCAATAAATAAAAGTTGCAAAGATGATATTAAAGTGAAAATACTCACATTAGATTATTTTCTGCTGCTTTTCCCATTACGGTTTGCAAGGGGCTGGAGCCGATGTCAGGTTTAGGTATGTCATTAATGGTGGTGATCATAATCGAGATATGACATTCACATATACACAGTTATTTGTATGTCTGTTAGATGACAATGAATCTGACACAAACAGATGAGATGAGCCCTGTAACAACATAAAGACATGACTTATTTAACAATCACATGTGACCAATAAAATCACTAAACTCAAGCAAATCAAACAACATCAGAGACTAAATAAATGGCACATATAATTAGCTAAAGACAAAACCAACAGAAGTGTAGAGTTTATGTTTTAAATTCTACAATAAAATCAATACCTCAGACTCTTATTAATCTGTTGATCTCAACATAATTATGATGATAAAATCCATTTGGAGCACAATGCCATTCATGTGTTTAAACCTCTGTTACAATAGGACACACTATACACTGTCACTAGTTCACTGTGCATTTGAGCTCAGTTAGCTGCCACAGTGCAGACACTACTGCCCCCTCTTCCTCTTCAACAGCAGCTCACTTCTCGTTGCTGATTGGTCAGTGGGTCATGTTTCTATCATTTACCTGGAACGTAGCTGTTAAGCACAAGCTTCCAAAAAGATTATGTTATATGATTTCAATGTATATAAGTATTACATTTTCATATTTATAAATAACACACTAAAATGGGGGATTTCTTCCTCCCTTGTTTTACTCTCAGTTTTTGTTGAAAAGGTTAAATATTTCATATTCTCACATCAGTACCTGATTGCATCACAGACATGACAGATCGAACAGACAGTTCCCCTGAGACTCTGTGATCAGTCCGACAGACAGCTGCTGCAGCGACACTAAAAAGAAATGTGGATGAAATTTCACAACTGTGTGATCATCACTAATAAATGTTTTTGATCTTATTTGTATTAGACAATCATTTGACAAACTATGCACACCCATTACATAAATAAAATTGTTTATATTACAGTAAGGGCCCTGACAAAATTATCTTAAGAACAAGCAAACACAAAATAAATAAATAAATAAATAATCCTCACGTTTCAAGTCTGATTTGACTTATATTTGAATTGTTTGATCTAAATAAAGAAATACTAGTGTGAAATAATGCTAAATTACATGAGTCTGTAATGTGACCTCCTGCATGGCAAAGAGTAGATAAGAAACATTAGCTACATGTTGTATAAAAATGTAATTTGTTGAAGATAGACAAACTGTGCTATATTTTTTCAACAACTCCATACTATCGCAATTACAATCAGGAAATCACACCTTGTTGCCTTAAAGCTCACACATTTTTTGTCAAGTTTGGCTCAAACATATCAATTCATGTTTGCTCTTCTACAGTAAACCCAAAATGGAGTCCACTCTTTTATTAATTCATTGCATTGCACTTTTATTCCTTTTTATGTGAATATACTGTATAGATATTTTTATTTTGGCCACACAAAAAATATATATATTGTCATTGTGGGTCATTGGTGTCATTTAGTCCAGGGCAGTTTTCTTGCTATGATCAGAGGGTTGATTTTTTTTCCACTCTGCTTTACTGTTTGAAAACACTATTGAATAAAATACATTAAAACTTATATATATATATACATTTTTCTACAATATTTTTATTGATCAGTATCTCTAATTATCTGGCCTATTTTAAGTGTCACACAGTTTAACCTCGGCACAAGGGCAACAACTGGAAAGGGGCAATTATCGCTGCCTGTGGCTTTAATAATTTGCCAATAATATTCCACGGGCTGAGGATTACTGGAAATGTTAAACTGCATCTCCTCATTACATCTCAGGGTCATTAGCTCTCTGACTGGCCTCGGGTTTGGCAACTTGATGAATTGGTTGGATTATACAGCAGGCTGAACTGGTCGGGGATGGGCCAAACACCAACCATACATTAATGAAGACCTCTGCTGCTTATTGTGATGTGGAGTGCAGCCAAATGGATCAGAGCGGGGTTGACTTTAACAAGGAGCATCAGTTAAGAGTCGGTTGTAAATGCAAATGAGAACAGTGTGGAATGAACTCGGCTCTGTTTAATCACACACATTGAGTCTAATTATTTACTGATTTGACTCTGTTTGTGCACCAGAGGATAGGGCTTGGGGCAAAGTGTTAGGAGGTCAGTGTGATTGTAGTGATCAGGTCAGGTGATCAATGAATAAATATTTTATTGTGTTTTGCTCAGTCACATTCCAATACACAATGCACATCCTCTAGTAAATGGTTCAAGGCAACTTATTTATAATAGAAAATCCCATTACTCTTAATCCTTATTAAATTGACAGTCTTAACACTTAAGTAGAACAAATACCAACAACTGTGTTTGAATGACTGGACTTACACCAGCGATGTCTGCATATCCGTATGGTAAATTAGACATATTGGACAATAGAAAGCAAGTGATGAAACTTAAGACTGATGTTGTCGTGTTTAACCCTAAAATCTTTTGTTCCACAGTGAATCCAGGAATAAAGCTGTAGTCAATCAATGAAAATGCAGTCATATTTAGGGACCAACATGGTTGAAGATAGAGGTCGTGATCCTCAAATACAGTTATGGTCCTCTAAACATGAGGGATGTGTGTACCAGATTTCATTTGTCTATCATGAATGGCTATGTTGATTATACAGATCATTGTGTTCAGGTTGCCAGTGTGCATCAACACATCATTGGGTCGAACTGAATCCAACAACTATAGGAGAGAGTCACAGGAGATTAAATACTCTCTAAAATGGCTGCCTCATCACAGGGTCACCAAAACTGTCTTCTGGAGATTTTGAACACAGTTTTGAGTGAGTCAGATGGATGAAAACCCTTAAGGAGATATACTGTGTAAAGTTCAAGAGGTGCAATTTCACAGGTCACTTAAAATGGCAGAGTTCCGTTTGGGTTCTGGCTAATGTCTTCTTTTGTTTTTCTTTATAGTCTACAAAATGAAGCAGATCAACATTATACTTTCCTATTTTCTCATCTTATATTCTGTGCAGGCAGAGGTCGGTCGTCCTTTTTTATTTATACATTGTAATTTACACATATATATATATTTTATCCTAGTATTAATCACAGTAATCACAGTATATCAAGACAAATACTTGAGGATGTAACAAGCATATGTTCCTTGTCCTCAGGTATCTGATAAAATCCTATTTGTTTGAGATATTCCATATGGACAGAGCTTGAACCGGCGACATCTGGTAGCTAATGTTACAAGCTGTATTTATATTTCGTGCCATCCGATCATTAAACGGAGACTGCCTCCTGATAAAGTCCTGGCCTTCATTGTCATCGTTACACAAACAGTAAAATACAATCCACAATGCAGAAGTCTCCTTGTTACACCAATCATTCTTGAAACGGACATTAAACTGGCACAAGTCAAACTAACACTGTTTCCAAAGCCTAAAGAGTTGTGCAGCTATTTGACAAATGGCCGACGGGCTGTGGAGGAGAACTCACAGCTGCGAGTCCCAGACCTCTCTGCTCTGCCAAGTTCTGCTCCATTCTCCTGGCAGTCCACCAAACAGTTGGCCACTCAACTGTATATTCATCCAATTAACCAAATTGTAAATGCTTGTGTAAGATCCAGCAATAGCTTTAGTGTTGGAATACGCAAGGCCGGTCTTTGTCTTAAGAGTTTTGGTCTGGCACATAAAGGTAAAAGAAATCAAGAGTGCATTCTTTTTTTTTTTTTGGTTTTTCATTGTCATTTAATGAAAAATAACTTCTTTAATTTATCTTTATCTTGAAATATCACATTTAATCCACTCCTGCCATCTCTTAAGACCACCCATTCATTTGACATCTGTTGTAGTTGGCCAGCTCTGTGTTCATGTCTGTTTTTCCCTCCCTCCCTGGCTTTTTTTTTTTTTTGACTGTATAATGACAACAAAATAAGTCTCATTTTGTTTTTATTTCTATTCCATACAGTCAGACTCTGGTCCGGAACAGGCTTAAGGTCAGGCTCAGACCAAATATTTGGACATTTTTATCACAAAGAAATTGGAAAAGCATTAACTTTACACGTCTCTCTAATGTTTTATCAGATTAATTAACTTTACTCACCACTAAAACCATAAAATAAATATTTATCCAAATTAAAAATGATGAAATAGATTAGAATCTGCATGAGAAAGGCAGTTTGTTTTAGTATTTAATTGAATCATTGCAGTCCTTAATAGTTTGTGGATCACTTCTTTTTCATACAGTACTTTTTTTTCTCAGGAAATATTAATTTGAAAGACAAACTCAATTTTCATGGAGCATTTCTTTATTTAAATGGAGTCATCGTTAGCAAATCAAATTTTGTCTGTGTTGTCTTGTGCAGCTTATGGCGCTTTGTGAAGGTAAAACGTGTTTAATTCAAAGCTCGTTCCTGAGGTGTAATGCAGCGTATTACTGCGTCCGGTGTGAGCCTAGACTAGTCTTTATGGAACAGGATAAGCCCCTCCTCCTATGTTTACACTTATGCAAGCTAGAATTAAGGCTGTGAGCTACATTTTTCTGAGCGACTTTTGTGGAAAACCCCTATATCTTTTTTGACCTAGATGTTTTTGTCTGCTTTTTTCCTGAGGATCTGCTCGTACTTACCTGCTCTTTTCTTTTTCTCTCTGCCTGGCCACCCGCTGTTCACCTTCACTCTCACTGCTGACTCCCTTGTCTTTCCAGCCAGGCTTGTCATATTTACTTGCATTGACTGTTTGTCAATTATCAACAAATAAAGACTTTACTGCACAGAGCTTACCTTGTCTCTCTGCCTGCATTTTTGAGACTGCTTCTATATCCTAGTCTAACAGCTTAAACACCTTGCACAAACAGGGACGTAGCAGTGTCTTTGATTGGTGTCACTTAAATGCACATCAAATGACGTACATTGCCCTGGATGGACCCAATCAAGTTTCTTTTTTATTGTCTCTCAAGCAATGAATCCTGCTGGTGTGTGAACATGGGAAAAAAAATACTGTTACCTTGTTAATGCTGTTTATGTATTCTGTACTATTAACACCACAGTGTCAATTCAATTTAGAGTAAGTTTAAATTTTTGCATTAGTAGTAAGTGGTCTTGGTCTTGGATACAGATAACACACTCACTATAATGTTTCAGACACAACTGTACTTTAGAACCACTCGAATAGCCTATCACCCTAACAATATCCATGGCAGCTGTGAAGGTTTTAAATACTAAAAATATATGGCCTGAAAAGGGCTATAAAACAACTTTGCTATGGATAATGCATATCGAGCTCGTAAAACCCCACATTTCTTCACCTGTCTTTAGACTAAGACGCTGGAAACAATGTCCTAGGCTGTGATAAATGGCAGGACATTGTGTGTGGATGTATAATGTATGCGTTGGAACTCGCGTATTTCCCTTCAGCCCCACAGCTTTACTGCCAGAACAGATGAAGATGGATGGGTTTCTGTGAGAGCGTCTTGCGGAAGCAGAATATTGCTCGGCTGCAGTCTCCTGATGATACACTCAGCGCTGTTGTCAGCTGGTTATCAAAACAAAGACACAGCAGTTTGGAGCTGCTGACTCAGCCGAGGAGCAGCCAGGCCCTGTTTGGTGACGTCTTCTACTCTATCTTTAGTCTGGGATCAGAGCGCATCACTAATACAGAGAATATAGAACCAGAGCCACATCTAAACAGACAGTTGTAACTCTTAGACTATAATCTGTCAACTCTATCACTATAATCTCTACTGTAACATGCATTTATGCTGTCTATATTTCCAAAGCTTCAAAGGAAAACGTATGACTTGTCTGTCAGTATATCACAACTTTTTATTGAAAAACGTAAAATGCAGTCAGGCTTCTACAATAGGGTGATAACATTGTCAAGGGACACCTTATTGTTGTGTATTCTACCTTGTGTCTTCTAAAACATATGAAAATATTTGAGAACAATGACAATTATAAAAGAAGTAAAGAAATAACAAGAGCGCTTCAGATTAAGCTTTACTTTCTTTGATGGATGATGATTACACCTTTGTACAGTGTGAGTGCTCCCAGTCACAAACATCACAGGGTTTAGTATGACTGGATAAGGTGGCATAGTAAGCTTACACTTATGTTGCATTCATACAACAAATAATTGATGTCACTGCTTAATTAATTACTATATCATTTATTTCAATTTATACTATATAAGTAGCTTTTAGTTGGATAAGAACCAGGCATAATCTAACTAAAAGCTACTTTTTGTGAAAATGGCAGTGAAGAATTTGCGGCATTAGTTGTAACTCTCAAAAGTTTATATAACACCAATATTCAGTGTTAGATAAACCTTTCAGACAGTGTGATGTCTTCCTCTGTGTCATACTGTTGTGACATTTGTTGTACAGTCAATAATATTAACCACAACTCATCTCACATTAATTCACACAATTAATCCCAATCTGAGCATGATACGGGTCATCTCATGTGTGAGGGTCTCTTTACCACTTGCACTGTTGCAAAACTACTGTTTCATTTTATAGGTTCACTTTAACACTACACTCTGTCAAACAAACTAAACCAACTGAAAAACGCAGTGACAGCTGTTGTTATGGAGTTATTGATGCAGTGGTAGTGCTGCATCAATAACTTATGAAGACGGACAACAAAGTTGAGGAACAAACCATTCTGGACTGATAGGTGTGAAATCCTTGTTGTTTTAGGCAGTGTTCACAAACAGCAATACTACATCATTTCATCTTATTTCATTTAGGACAATAAATCTTTTTTTTCTGACATTTTTCAACTTTTTCACAATAGATGCCTTTCTCTGATTCATGTTTAATTGCACCCTCACTTCCCCATAATCCACCGGACATTCAGAAGAAACAACTTATGTGTTTAATCAAAGGAGGGCTGGGCCCTGCACTATGAAGCTAGTTAAACCTACCCTGGATATGTCCAACACAGTTAGACAAAACCTAACAATCCAGGTCTGGATTAGTGGTATCACAATGCAGCTTATCAACTCATTAAGTGAATTAACCCTGGGTTTCTCTGTAGGGTTGTGAGCACGTTTATGTGAAACAGGCCGAGTCTGCACCAAACAACCAAAAGCTAGTCAGCATACCAAAAACACCCAAAGTGAACCCTGAACTTAGCTTGCTAATCTCCAAACCCAGCTTCGTAGTAAAGGGCCATGTTGTGAATACTTAGAAGTAAACACAAACCTATGTGAGCGTTAGTCTTTTTATCACAAGTCCACGTGTCGTTCTTGACTGTCACACATGACCACTCTCAAGTATCCATCAGCCTGACAGCTTATTAACCCCACAAAGGCTGAGAGCTCGCTGTCCAAAAGCAAAAGGTCAAGGAAAGGTCAAACTCATCCCCAACTAACACGTTCAGTGCCATCTCTCACACATTGACCGATTCACTCTCATAAAGGTTTCCGAGCAGATGCAGTAAATAAAATGCCAGTGCGCTGGAGGTCAAAGTTCACCCTAACGCAGGCCATTTACAGCAGCGCTGGTGTGTAATAGCTTCACTCCTCATCGTTTGTACAGACAGTGCACACACATTTCTCCAAGAACAGTTCTCCTTTCTGTTTGCTGGTAAATGCCGTTTACCTGCACAAACAAAACACTGAGAGTTCACATTCAGCAACATCTGTACTTCTAGTTGTGCACTAAAATAATTGAAGCTATTAATGTCAGCTTCTGAAGCATGAACAGATGTCAGTGTCCATCTTTAAATGCAGATGGACATGCCACAAACAGAGCCAACAGCCATCCCTGGATTCACACTGAATCCATCTCCCCCAGACCTCCTGACTTCAGTTGTTGAGCATTTTGTGCCAGAAAAATATATGTGATTATATATGGGTAAATATAAAATATTTAAAAATGAAATAAAAACAGACCCAGTTCTGTTAAATGTGATTGAATTTGTTCCAACTATAGAATTACACTGAGACGATGCTAGCCCAAATGACATTATCAAACATTATCAAAAAAGGAGCTGCAGACATCCCCTCACTAATCAGAGGGTTATTCAGTGAAGTGGGACTTCTGCTCAAGCTCATTCTGTTGATCTTAAATCCAGTATTTTCTGTGTCACAAAGGTGGCTCACTCTGCAGCTTGATTAGATCACCACACTAACATGTGCAGCTAACCTGGTCTGAAGCAGGTCATGTTCCAGAGTTTCAGCTCTGACCTGCTCCTTCGGCTCTAATACTGCAATTTTTAATTTATTTTTTTTTTTTTACAATATGGTTTTGGAAAGTGACTGTAACTACTGACACAATGCATCACACTTTTCTGTTACTGTTCAGTCATTTTTAACTTATGTTCTATGTTAAGATGTTATTTACATTCAGAACGACCTGTATCTTTAGAGTGAGTAAGTAAAAGAGTTGGCCTTGTTGCTTTGTTGAATCCTGATAATAATGCCAGCTAAGTCAGCCTTCCTGATTACACTTTATATTTGTTGGAGCTGTGAACTTACTGTATCTTATCTTACTGTGTGTTCACCTTGAGATCCACAGCTCCATTTCAGCAGAAAACGACTCATGTCACAGTCTCGAGTTAGAAATAGTGCATCTACAAAGCCACATGTGTAGTCCATATTTTCTTCGCGCGAGTGTCCCTCTTTTAGTCATCCTTTTGCTTCGTGTCACCGTGAAACACTAAAGGTTTTCTGGATTTGGTTTAAATGATTTATGGAATAGATGCTATGAGCCTTTTTCATTGCCAGTAATTAGTGCTATTTTGTCACGAAGACATGAATTAAAAACGACCTGCAGGACATGTCTTTGTTGAGCTGATAGTGTCGCATTCATTTTTATTGTTTTGTTTCTATAGCTCTTAAAAATCATTAGTGTGGAACAGGTGGCTTTGTTAGTGCGTCAAAGCATCAAATCACACTGCACACACCGCTTTTCCCATTAACAAGCACAGACGCTGACGAACAAATGCTAATGAAAAAGATAGTTGATATCCCTCATCGTAATACTCATTATGTCTGAGTCAGGATTTAGGTTTTGAGAAGCAAGCTCACTCACATAGAGTAAAGCCTCAGTCTGTCCAACTTGCTTCGTAGTATGCAACCCACTCATATACATTGCTACAGTGTAGTAGAAGTATTTAAACACCAAACATTTAAATGTATTAAATGTATATTCCTGTTCAGTCTATCAACATATACTAGTCATTTGTTTGTGTTTACTCCCTTGTTTCTCATTACCTTCTCTTTTCTTTGAGGTCACTGTCTTGGGCTACTATTACGGAGGCGTGCCCATGAGACTGTTAACTAGGGCCTGGTGCAATCAACATATAAAGAGAGGAAAAGCAATGACCAGAATGCAGCTGCAAAATATGAAAGTATATCTTTCTACAGGGTGTCAACTTTCAAAAAGCTTGATTAAGTAGGTTTGTCAGCCTCATTGTAGAGTCAAAATCATGATTCAAAAGCTGTATTCGTCAGAGCATTGGCATGGATATTTGTATATATTTGGAGCTCCTGGTCTTAAAGGGGTATTTGTGCTTCACATAGTCTCTGATACGCCATTTTATACCACAAAGGGAGGAAAAAACAAACAAACCAAAAAAAATCAAAAACAACTTCAACTCAGTTTCTTCAACAGCATACTATTGTTTTCTTCTGGAAGAAAACATAGAAAGTTCATGAAACAAAAAATGTAATCCCTCTTCACTTTGCAAAAGTGATGTTATTTTTTCTGTATTTTAGTATTGAATTGTGGGTTCTGACATATGTTGTGCAATAAATCAAATATGTTCCTATCAGTGAATATTTACTGGTTTGACCCAGTTGCCAGAAACCAGAGCGTGGTGAGAACACTGCCCTGGGGGACGGCGCAGTTCCTCCACATTGGCCTGGCTAAAAACTGGATGCACTTCACAGCATAGATCCAATCTAAAACAGCGTATTAGCTAATCCTCCAGGACCAGGACATCTTCATGATTTTAGGAAGTTGCTACTGGATTATCATACCACTGGCACAATCCTCAAGCAATGCCAGTTTATCCACTGAGCTTCATAACGCATTTTAAAACTGTCTTGTATTTTACCAGTGCCTTTGTGCCAGGTTCACAAATGTGTGCATGCCTGGGGCAGAGTTTGCACTGGAAGAGAATTAACAGAATTAGCCACATACAGTTAGGGAAGTGAATGCAAACCTGGGAGAAACTGCATCAATAAATAAACAACTTATAAATGGTTTAAGTTATTTCTTAAAACTTCGAAAACATCCAAATTGCTCTGGAGATTTAAAGGTTTTAATAAGCCACTGCTGAATGTGGGATTTGATTGTATTATCAAATCTATGCAACTGAATGATTTGCTTATATAAAGGTCGTTTGATCATAATCCTTTTCAGATGGGGTGTGGAAGGTGTTGGTGGTGTTGTTTTCAGCAGCAGATGTTGTACGGTCAATAAAAATGTTCAAGAGGTTGATTTATGGAAGCCACAGGGCTGTAAGTCAACCAGGCAAAAACCCCTGAAAAATTCATATCTGACAAGTCATTAAACATTTAGCAGTGAATGATCTGTGGATGATGTAAAATACCCCCACCCCCAACCTCCACCCTTAGAAGAAACATTGGTACCAGTACAGAGAATGGATACGCAGGATTATGCATCTTATGAATATTTACCGATTATAAAGAGAATCATAAAGCTGTGTATTCTCAATTTATGTCATTTTAACATCAAACAGCCCATAGCCTTGGTTTCATTGGGCCCTTGAGTCGCCACATTTATGTCACATGTCACTGAAAGTAAAAACATAAGATATATGGCTTTAGAGTGGAGCTGACATTGGTTGTTTATGCTTGTCTTGGGACCACGAGTCTCACAACAACACGATCCCTAATGGGAATACGTTTTTGGTTTTTTTTGGAGGAGGGGGTGATCAAGGTGAAGGGAGCCATATAACTGCAGAAAGATTAAAAAGAGTAGAAAGGGTATTTTAGAATCAATATAATATATGTACTTACATTTATAACACTGATGAGCATAACTGTTAATCGAAGTTAACACTTGCTTTTAACAATCACCGGTGCAAAATAATCCTCCTGCTGGAGTTGAGACACCTGGTTGGAGACACACTGGCTGCACAGAGGACAGCGTCACATACAGCCTCTCCTCATCCTGATGCTGCACTTTCCCCCCAACTCCATACATTTTGTTAAGGATTGCAGGATATTGTATACATATTGTATATAACACTGTTTTACTTCTTTTTCACATCCACCCTTTGAGTGTATGCCCTGAAGTTAAATCAAAAAACACAGTCCTAGTGTCGAAGGGGCTGTTTCTAAGGATACGTGCACCATGCACACTTCCTGGAAAAACCTAAGAATATGTCAGTGGTCCCTGATGGTCACAGATGGTCTGGCAAAAAAGTTACTTAAATTGGTGCATATATTATCAACAAACATGATAGCAAAATTCACAATTACAAAATATGGGGGCCTGTAATACCACAAAAAGAAAGAGTTCAATCATGTTTCTTTTGAACATGGTGATTTAATACTCTAGTAGGCTACTTTTCTTTATTACACATTTACATTTGGACACTTTTACTATTTGTATGTAATACTTTTACACTTTAATGTACTGCACTGTAATGTAGGTTTATGTTAGGCCAAACTGCTGCAACTGTCTAGCCAGTGCATGCACACTTATGGCAATGGCAAAGCAAGAGGCAACAAAGCCTGTACATTAAATCAGTCCCTCTCCAGCTCCATCTCTTCACACTGGTGGAAGAGTGCAAAGCACATCTGCACACATCTGTCCATTTTTGTATTAGCTGGCAATGTGGGGGAGTTGATTCATAGAGTATGTGACATGACGCAATGACGCAATTAGCACACTTTAAAGCCTGTTCCATTCGTTTCCAGAGTATCAAGACAAGACTTTAGCCTTGGCTTGGGACGAGCCGCTTCTGAGGAAGGATCCTGGGAATTGGGAAACGAATGATATCTGTTGGTGTGTGCCATTTAAGGACACTGGGCAAACACATTTTCTGTGAAGTATTCAGGGTTGTAATGCTTTTCTTTGTGGTGAAGAAGTTAGTGCACCCACCTTTGATACAGAAGATTGGGGGTTCTTTCTTATTCACTATTGTAATGCTTTGTGGTATGTCTGCCTGTGTCATAAAATCTGGACTCAACTAAAATCTGCTTTAAGAATGAGTCAACTCTGGAAGGACTTCATGAGACAATAAAGTAAAAAATCAAACAATTAAAAGTCAAAATAAGAACAAGTGAAGTTGGTAACATCTGTGAACAATTATCAACTCTGAAAACTCTGAAGCAAATAGCTGAGCTGTCGGGGCCTGAATGACTGGTATGTGGGAGAAAACAGATTCTTTTTCATAAAGGCAAATATAGACAAATTTAATGGCGATGATTGGATGCCTTTCTTCTACATCCACCTGAACCTGATTTACCCAGCACAAGTATAAATGCTTTGGCCTTTGCAGAAACGAGATGCTGTGAAGAGGCCTGGCCACACTGACGGTTGACTCCAGTTTGACCCTTTAGTGTCGGCTCTGATGGGAGCCCAGGAGTTTTGACATTTCCCTGACATTTACTGCTGCATAGACGGCTCTCATCAGTCAGGCCCGGCCCAGCGGACACCTCACACTTCAACACAAGCCAGCTGTGAGAATATTCATCACGTCTTGTTTCAGCGTGGCTCATGTAAATTGACTCTTGATGGGAAAAGACTGATTCAGAATAATATATTCATAAACTATCACAGCTCAAGAACCTTTTGTAATTAATCAATGCTAACAATACTTAACTTTTGAACTTCTTGACTTTTTATCTGTGTAGCTCTGGGTTTATTGGATTTCAATAGCAATAAATGAACACTCAAAACACTCTTTATTTTGTTTGCATTCAGAACCTTCTGTTAATAGTTCTGAGAGACACTTTTGAGCTGCTCTTGTGCATGTTAAAGAATCTAACACAAACCATCCAAATAACTCTACCAAACATCTCTCAGCCTCCTTCTGACACAGTCTGACACTTGTGCATGCTCAATTCATTTTGTTTCAACTTTTATGTGCGTTTTCTATTAAATAATTGAGCGCCTGTTGTTGCATTGGCATTTCTCGCCACAGACGAAACTGTCAAAGGTGAGTACCAAAAAAAAAAAACAAAGTCGTGCTTGCGCCACACATCAGACTCTGGTGACGCATGGCTGACATTTGAGTGAACCCACAGTGCATATTAAATGCCTCCCATTTCTTAGCCCCTCCTATGTAGTTCTTCTGTGAATCTGGTTAACTCTGTCTGGTTTAGTTTATCAAAGATAGAACAGTCACTGAGCTGTGGTGCATTCACTGTCTACAATTCCTACTAAACATATTTGACCAATGAGATTTTAGTCAACTCTGCTACTCAACTGGTTAATCTATATCGCACATAATGAATCAATGTGAGAGTAAATACTATCAGTGTCTTCAAGTGTTAGCCTTGCAATCAACTGGTGATTGTCTGGTATCCAAAAAGGTAAAGCAGCAAAAAAGGATTTTGTTGAATTATAAAATAGCACACAGAGTATATAATATTTTAGGCTTGGATAAAACACACACACATAAACACTAGTTTTCATATAGTGCATCTGACAGTCTGTGCCTTTGTTGAGAAAGGAGCATTATTCAAATCATGACCTAAAAATCAAACATTAATTTGAATTGAGGAAGCATTACAGCAGATAGATTACCCCATCATAGAAACAAAAGTCCGAGCCGTGAGTGGTGAGTGAAATGCCTGGCAGCAGCCTGAGCCAATCATTACATCACAGTCCATAAGCACTTCCATTTATCACTCTGATGTGTGTGTGCTGATCATAATGCTCCGGCACCAGCCTCATTAGTCCCTGACCTCCACGTGTCCTCTGTGAAACTCTCCGGTCCTCCGCCTCACGCCTCATCAGCCACATCAGCTCCTCTGGCCACCCTGTGTTTGACTCTAACACCCAGTTTGTGACCCTAATGCCCTGTTTTTGAACCTAAGACTGTAAGGTGTGGATGGGAAATCATCTCCTACTACTGAGAATAGCAGCTGTGTCTGAGACGTGTTTGAAAAGGAGCTGATCAACTTGATTTTTACATCAGAGCTCTTCCATTTTGCACTGATTAACATAGACTGCCTCCACAGACAAACACTGACACAATCTAATTCCTTCTTGTAGAATGTACTGTGTACACTGTGACCTAAACACTGATAGTTATAAAAAAAAAAAAAACCTCCATACTTCATACCCACAATGAAGATGTATGAAATAAAAACTGTACAAACAAGACATTTATTTATTGCTGTATAGTATAAATAGTAGTATTAGTAGTATAGTATAGTATAGTATAGTATAGTATAGTATAGTATAGTATAGTATAGTATAGTATAGTATAGTATAGTATAGTATAGTATAGTATACAACACCAAAAAAAACAAAAAACAGAAATGTGTACAATTTGAACACAAGATAATAACATACTTCTTTAACCTTCCTTCACCCCTTTAACTTTTGTAACATCAGTGTCCCTAGAGCACAAAAAAATGCTCCAATAAAGAGTGCCATAGAAATATTATCTAATAATTTATAATTGCAATTTTTTTTCAATAGATACTGTTATTAGCTTCAGTCCTCACCATACATAGCAAATATTTATTGTGTTTCTAAAATTTAACCCCTTAAATGCCTGTTTTTGTGAATAAAACCTGATTTTTGAAATAGGACAAAAACACAAAAAGTGAATAATTTTCCATACAATAAATGCAAATTAAAATTTTTTGTGAAGAATTATCAGGGCCCGGGATTGTCAAAAATTGACATCAAGTTTGATTTTTTTTATTTTTATTTTTTGTGTAGTGTCAGATTACCTAATAAATGCTACATCAGTGTCCCTAGAGCACAAAAAATGCTCCAATAAAGACTGCTATAGAAATATTATCTAATAATGCATAATTCAATTTTTTTTAATGGATACTATTATTAGCTTCAGTCCTCACCATACATAGCAAATATTTATTGTGTTTCTAAAATTTAACCCCTTAAATGCCTGTTTTTGTGAATAAAACCTGATTTTTGAAATAGGACAAAAACACAAAAAGTGAATAATTTTCCATACAATAAATGCAAATTAAAAAATTTTTGTGAAGAATTATCAGGGCCCGGGATTGTCAAAAATTGACATCAAGTTTGATTTTTTTTTTTTTTTTTTGTGTAGTGTCAGATTACCTAATAAATGCTACATCAGTGTCCCTAGAGCACAAAAAAATGCTCCAGTAAAGACTGCTATAGAAATATTATCTAATAATGCATAATTCAATTTTTTTTTTAATGGATACTATTATTAGCTTCAGTCCTCACCATACATAGCAAATATTTATTGTGTTTTTAAAATTAACCCCTTAAATGCCCGTTTTTGTGAGTAGAACTTGATTTCAAAATAGGAGGAAATAACACAAAAAGTGAATAATTTTCAATACAATAAATGCAAATTAAATTTTTTTGTGGGGGATTATCAGAGCCTGGGATTGTCAAAAATTGCCATCAAGTTTGATTTTGCTTCATTTTTATTTTTTGTGTAGTGTCAGATTATATGATAAATGCTACATCAGTGTCCCTAGAGCACAAAAAAATGCTCCAGTAAAGACTGCTATAGAAATATTATCTAATAATGCATAATTCATTTTTTTTTAATGGATACTATTATTAGCTTCAGTCCTCACCATACATGTGGCACAATGGCACAAAAAAATGACGAAGGACCATGAGTGTTACTATTTTGATTTTACAGTCTATTAAAAAGTAAAAAAAACAAAAAACCCTAAAATCTTAAAAGTCATCCCAAAATACACACCGGAGGAAAAATTTATCCCATTTGCATAAACACAGCCAAAGTTATCCACAAAAAAAAGGCGTGAAACATCAAAAAATGCTCTAGGGGCGTAGGAAGGTTAAATACAGAAAAAGAGGACTAAAGAAACCTAGCCTGCCCAGCCAGACCCATTCACTTTCTTCAGAGCAGTGAAGTGGGTCTGGATCCCCCTCCCAACCAAATTCTGAGGATAAATTCTGATTCTGAGCTGTTATCATTAGTGTTTCTGCAGGAGACTAGACTTAACTTTAGTGTTTTTTGAGTCATTTTCTCAGGTGTTAAATTACATGTTGAGTTTTAGAACAAAATGGAAAGAGTAGATCTAAAACAGAGGGTGATGTAGCTGTGACGGTGGTATATATTTGACATATTTTTGCTTATAGTTTAAACAATATGTGTTTTTATTGAGCCTGAGTGTACTGTGTTGGTCCGTCCCTCCACACGACTCCCAGGTTCTAATGTGTCCCTTGGAGATAAATAATTGCCCACCCCTGGTCTAGAGGCTGTTTATTCTGTTGTGTCGGAGCTGCTCCTGAATTCCGGTTGGTTGGCTCTATGTTTATCCAATTGCGTTCAGGCATTCAAGCTTGTGTGTAGTTTGGTGAGCAAAAAGTTTTCTGCCTTAAAGAGGTGATTTGCTTTTGAGCAAGTTTCTTTTGGCTAGGAAAACTACTCTACACAGCTATCACGCTTCAGGATTTATTTTGCATTCAGAGTACAGGGCCCAGGCCAGTTTGCTCTCTCATACGTGCTTCCATGATGGTAGTTAAGCCAAAGAGCACACAGAAGGTCAGGTCAGGACAAGAGAACCCAAACAGACAATCTACAAACCTCTAAAAAGGATTGAACTTTTGCAGCTTAACACATAAAAAAATGTTTTGAATGAATGTAAATACTGATGTTAGAATAAAAGTGTGGTATGCCCAGTTTCTGATTTATTCATCTCGAGACAGTTACAAAAATAGGTTGATTTTAAACATATTCAAACTCATACAAAAACGTTCAACACTGCAAAATGTAGCCTGCATGCACCTCATTCTCTGCCACATTTCAAACTTTGACTTCAATATTACTTTACATTACATTACTATTCCCACACAACTCTATCTACCCAGAGCGATAGAGAAACCCCTCACTGCTCCGAATTCTGTGGAGCTCTGAAGGCCTGGTTTGGTTGTTGATTTCCCCAGAGGAGCCTGGAATAATTCAGATAACACTGCCTCCACTGTGTTTCTCATTGTATTAGGATCAGTGTGTGTTGAATCCTCCCTGACTTCAGGCTGGTGTTTGAAGTGGAGGAGTTTTATCGGGCTGGGACTGAGCAGTGCGTAGTGGAGCTTGTGTTTGTTTTGGAGGGTTTATTTTTTTATTGATCTCTGAGAATGAGGAACATAAAACAACAAATCAGAGGTAATAATAGGCAAATGGGAGCTTTAAGCCTGAACAGTGCAGTTTTTTGACAATCGTTATCTCCAGGGGGGCTCATAAATCTCTTCTAATAATTCCCAGTTGAATTTGAGTTTTAGGGAAGTAGGTCTAACATTACATAATCTCGAGCTGGTGTGTTTAAATTGTCAAAACAGGTATGAAGTGTCCCGAAATAAGTGTGCTGTCATGTCCCATTTTCAGCACCCCTCCATTAGAGTAGGAACACGACATTACATTTAATTGCACAGCTTCGAGCTACACTTACAGGGATTGGATCTGTTGCTTTTTCCTAAGCCCCAGATATGTCTCTTCTGCCTGGTTAGACAAAAACAATTCCAGTTTGGATCAGTGGGATCACAAAGCAGGTTGCCAGCTCATTCAGTTAACCCTCTGCGGAGCTGTGAGTCATCAGCCAAACAAACCCATCAGCAGATCAGATGAAGAATAACACAAAACTGCACAAAACTTGCAAAATGAACAGCATCGTAGACTGAATTATAATCGTACTCATCTATCATTTGTAAAGCCACGAGTCATGAAGTTCAGAGGTTTGATTTATGAATAATGCAAATTATGTTTAAAGCAAAAATAAAGTGACTTCCATATTGTGTCCAGTTCTTTTCAACTTAACAAAAAGCTAAAAAAAAAAAAGGGCATCAAAAGGAGATGTATTTCTGTTGTTGGGTGAACAACACTAACTTGGAGTTTAAAACATTTTCTCCCTAGCATCCCTAATGTACACATCTTTTTTGAGCATTATAAAGGATTTGTTTGAAGATTTGTTTGCCCTTTTTTGCAGTGTAGCTTTAACTGTTGAAATTGGGCTGACGTTTGTACTGTGAATACTGATTGTATTTATGTGATGACTACATTTAGACATACATACTTAAATACAACCACCCATCCACACACACTCACGCACACACCTACACACCAAGTAAAGTAAACAACCAGAAAGAAGTATGGCGTTGAAATGTTAAGTAAAAATCATTATCCCAGAGGTTATTCATCTGTGAATCTCAAAGTGCTAAGTGCCATTTAAGTGCTTCACAGCTGTTGGTTTAAAGGACATGAGCACATGTTTCCCCAGGTGCATGCACAAACTGAGTCAAGACAACAATTGCATCGATGGAATGACTTGAAGCTTAGATGGCACTAGTTTTAGTCAGAATTTTTCAGAATAGCATTTCACAACCTGCAGTATTGACAGAACATACTCTGCCTGTAAACAAATAGCCCTGTTACTCCTTTACCCAACTCAGTGGGAACGAAACAAATATATTTTATTTGTGTTCTGTTTTGGAACTGTCTGTCTATGAATCTGTCGTCCTGGTTTAACAAAAAATACACTGCTGTTGCTATTTTTACAAACTAAACCAACAGAGTCACAAATGATTGAGAGCCTGAGCAGACGTCTGCAGGTGAGCTCTGTCTTCACTTCATCTGTCCCACCTGAGCTGTGATTCATTGGACACTGTTCTCACATACTGAAGTCATAAAGCTGCCGTGACGAATGGAGCGGGCGTCCAGGTCTGATATATTATCGTGAGTCCGAGCCAGTGCCCAAAGAGAGCACGTGGCATCTGTCACTGCTGTAGTGTTAAACTGAGAATACAAATGGAAGGCCTTTTCCTGACAGCACAACAGAATGATCAACATGGAAAGAAAAATGAATAGATCACTTTTTAGGGTGTATAGTCCTGACTCACAGTGAATGATTGCCCTGCGATTAATTGGCCTTTGTCCAGCGTGTCTCCACCTCAGGCCCTAAGCAGCTGGGATAGGCTCCAGGGGCCTCATTTATAAAGCTTGCATACACACAAAATGAGGGCTGAAACACCAAAGTTTGGATCTGTAAAGGTCAGGCTAAATGTTAAACTGTGTGTATCCTTACCCCTACTCTAAGCCACGAGTGACCCACATGACAAGGGGGTGAACTCGAGCATGTTTGACAAATTGATGCTCTGTGTGCATTTGCCAGTGTTCATATACAGTGAAAGTGTATGAGTGAAATATAAAGAGTTTGCCCCCTTCCTGATTTTTTTTTTTTTTTTTTTGCAATTTTTGTCACACTTTTCACTGTTTCAGATCATCAAAAAAAAAAAAGAAAGATAACTAAAGTAAACACAAAATCCAGTTTTTAAGAAATGATTTTATTTATTAAGGGAAAAAAAGCTATCTGAACCTACATGGAGACATTTGAAAAAGTAATTTTTTTAAATTAACTGTGATAAATCCCTTTTTTTTTTTTTTTTAGCGAAGTTCAATATCCATAGCCACACCCAGCCTCCATTACTGCCAGACCTGTTGAATCAAGAAATCACTTAAATAAAGCCTATCCAGCAAACTGAAGGCAAAAGATCTCAAAAAGCAAGACACGCCGTGAAAATGAGAAAAAAATGAGAAACAACAGATGAGAAACAAGTAATTGAAATGTATCAGTCTGGGAAGGGTAACAAAGCCATTTCTAAAGCGTCAAGACTCCATCCAACCTCAGTTAGAACCATTATCCACAAATAGAGAATATATGGAAAAGTGGTGAAGCTTCAACAACATCTAAAGACCTGCAGGCCTCACTTGTCTCAGTTAAGGTCAGAGTTCATGACTCAACCATAAGAAAGAGACGGGACAAAAATGGCATCCATGGCAGAGTTCCAAGGGGAAAATACACTACTAACCATAAAGAACTTAAAGCTTGTTTCACTTTTTTGGCTGCACATCACATGAACACTCAAATATGGTGGTGATGTGTGATGGTCTGGGGCTGCTTTGCTGCTTCAGGACCTGGACGACTCGCTGTGATCAATAAAACCATGAATTCTGCTCTCTACCAAAAAATCCTGAAGGAAAATGTCTGTCCATCAATTCGTGACCTCAAGCTAAAGGACACTTGGGTTCTGCAGCAGAACAATGATCCAAAATACATTAGCAAGTCCACCTCTGAATGGCTTAAAATAAACAAAATCAAGGTTTTGGAGTGGCTTAGACAAAGCTCAGACTTGAATCCGATTGAGATGCTGTGGCATAACCTTAAAATGGCGCTTCATGCTCAAAAACCCTCCAATGTGACTCAATTAAAACAATTCTGCAAAGAAGAGTGGGACAAAATTCCTCCACAGCGATGTGAAAGACTCATTCCCTGTTATCACAAACACTTGATTGCAGTTATTGCTGCTGAGGGCGGCACAAGAAGTTATTAGGTTAAGTATAAGGTAGGTTTATATAGATTTTTTGCCCTCATAAAGCAGCCTCCTCACTGTGAGTCTCAGCAGGTGTCAGATGTGAAATGAGGACCACACATCATATCTTCAACCCTTGACTACACAAGAAACCCCAGACAATCAGCATGTTGTACTGAGTATTATGAGAACTTGGGACCGTTTGTGTCAGTTTTCATTCTTAAAAAGGGTTTGAAAGATGTTTGAGGCATGCCTAAAAAGCATACAATAGGGTATTTTGGGGATTATATGGTCTAGGTGTGAGGTGTACCTTGCAAACATCAATGCAACACATTTCCTTCAACCATAAACATTGCAGCCCAAAACAATTGTGTTGTGTGTGCAATTAGAGACTGCTTTTAGTTTTTGATATATGGTATACAAAAAGGTAAACACAGTTGTGCATTTTTGCTTGAGCAGTTCATTGCAAAGGCTACTGGTTGCATAGTGCAATGTAAACTGAAGCAGAACTGACCCCTGATAAATCAGTTCTTAAAACATTATTGGCCATTGTAGTGTCCAACTTTTGCAATTAGTTCACACAGGATAGTTTTAGTATTTATGAAGTTTTGTGTGAAATCATATCAGGATACAAGTCTGCTGTCAATACATCAGAATCTCATGTTAATGCAAAATTCATTCACAATTTGTTTTGCATTGTCCATCTCAGAGTGATTTGAGGATTAGTTCTCAGTGCTTTCTAATACAGACCAAAGACATTACTGAGCTCTGGTTCAAGCTGCCAGACTCTGTAGGAAAATTAAAAATCAAAAAAATAAAAAAAATTCTGAAAAGTGGTGCTTCAGATACTTGTGTGCTATAGAACGACATTTATTCCACAGCACAGCAACATCAGTTCCTCCGTTAGTCAGCGCAGTGAAGATGTATTCAAATGCTCAAAACTTGACTGGTTTTAATGAGCACTAATCTTTGCCAATATGTATTCTCAAGCATCTCAAGCATCTAAATACCTTATTTAATTCAAGAAACATGATGCTTTTGTTGTGCGTGTAACAGCTGAGGGCAGACACAACTGTTCTCATCAGCAGCCTCATCTCTATGAACCTCAGCAGGTGTCCGACAAAATAAGAAACACAAAATGGCAATGTTTTCTGAAATGAAGATTGTTCTTGTGGTTAACTGTCATATTCTAAGATGGAAGAATGACAAATGTTGTAGTGAATTTGTAAGACGTATAATATCAAAAGCAGGAGTAAACTGAAAACTCTTCTTTTACTACAGTTTACTGCACTGGTACATGGCTGTGGGCCTTTTTCCAGTCACAGCGATAAAGGAGGATTTTTTCTTTTTATGATTATTTTAAAATAATCAGTTTGGTAATAATCTTTACTCACTAGAAACATGACTTTATTGACGAAATAGACCCATGACGTCTGGCTCTGCACCAACAGGGCCTCCTTAACCAACCCAAAGAGGTGTTGAAAGGCCAGTGGTAAAAAGCATGTGCCTTGACAGATACACTTTAAACCCTTCAAAATGCAATGCCCAAAGTGTATCTGTACTGTGCTGTCTTACAAGAGTTCTCGGAGATTTGACAGAGTTAGGCCTAAATGAAGAAAGATAAGGTCTGACTCTCGGGAATAGACAGTACATCATCTTTCCACTTGCACCGCTCCTACATCGAAGCTCGAGAGCCACTTTTTCATCTGTGTCTATTTAAAGTCAATCTGAGATACATTGAACCAGAGATGAGGGCTGTGGAAACATGACTGTTCACATGTTCCCATTAAGACCTCAGATGAGAGTCTGCTCTCCACAATAATATCTCTGCTTTATGACACAGACTCGAAACTGCAGCAGCTTTCACACTGCTATTGTCAGTCCAGAGACTTTGATTAAAAACGCCGAGGTGCCACTCAACTGGGACAGAGAGGGAAGAGAACACAGCGGAGGAGACAAAAGGATGTCTGTAAATAGACTGATCCAATGGAGGTGGTACATGTTAATTACTAAGGTTTGGACAGTGATCTGTGATACGCGCATGACAGATACTGTTGGTTTGACATAAATGGAATGAGAAGCCACAATTTATAAAAGAAGTACACTTAGGGGCCTACGCAGGATTACTTTGAGCTTTAACAAACTAATACATGCTTAGTACAAACAATATATTAGCTGGGTTGGTGTTTAATGTGGGCTTTTACATATTAAGCATAAATGAGGTGACAGGACCCCATTAAAGAGTGTACCTTTGTGTGTACATTTTGGTTTGTACTTTTTACATTTTTTCTACATATACAACTAACCAAGGCTAAAATGTAAACACAGAGAGTTAGGCCCACTCACAGCTGCTGAATAAAACCACCTGGACTATCTCTTGAAAAATAAAATGCAAATTCTGTGGACATCCTTTAGATTCAATTTTATATAGAACAGTGCCATGTTGTGTGTGTTTATTTATTTATTCATTTATATGTTTTCACAAGCACAAATAAAGGTCCCACTGAGTTTTTTGTCGAATAAAAGTAATGAATAAAATGTAAAATACAGCCATAACTGCAGACTGCCACACTGTTGGTTTGAACTGATAGCATTTCATGAGCAGACACTTTGGTTAGAGCAGTGCAAGATGGGTTTTTGTGAGTTTGTCTACTTACAAATTTCATGATAATTTAATGTCTGCACAGGGTAATAACACCTGGCCTCACAGATGTTTCCTATCCCATCAAGGAGGTATGATCTGATGATCGGAAGTTTTTTATACATGTCCATTTGAGGAGAATCTGCATTATATCCTGATCTATATTGATATATACACTATATCCTATTCTCGGGACATGTCAGGAGATAGTCCTGGTGTTGTTACTGAGGCGTGTGGGTGGGTCAGGGGTCTGGAAGCAAGATATAACATGGTATGCATTTGGCATGGTAAATGGCATGCATTTATATAGTGCTTTTCATGCCCTTCTCAGGCACCCAAAGTACTTCCATTCACTCCATTCACACACATTCACATCTGGAGCAGACGGGGACATATGAAGCTTAACTACTATAGACAAAATGAAAGGAACAAATTCTTTGCATTGACAAGTTTTATCATTAATGTGTATATTCCGAGAACACACCTCCATGGATCTGTGGGTGTCATTCAAACATAATGCACAAAGGTTATAATAGACCTGCACCAGAACATCCTCCATGTGAAAAAAATAGTCTATTACATTCACACCTTCAATGATTCAAGAGCTATTTTGCCGAACAGAACGATAAGAAAGAACATAGAGAAAGAGTTAAAATGTTTTTACATTTTAACTCACTGTTATAGACGGGCTTGGATCTTATGTTTTCGTTTACTCCTCATTCCACACAATTTTATGTACATTTTGGAACTCTTCACTGACCTTTAGAAACACATCTAAAATAGTGCGGTTCTAAAATGAACCATAATGCTTAGAGAATAGGTCTGTAAGGGCCCACTCAGCATTTCTACACGACGCAACTGTGAAGACAAAAAGGATGTTTGTTTGTTTGAGGAGGAGGAGACAGAGATGGAGCGCCCCGGGGGAGACGGCTCCATCCGCCGTGTGCTGACAACACAGCGCCGCTCAGATTAACTCTCTGAAACGCAGGAGAACATCCCTCCAACAGTGCTCTCCACAGGCCATTAATCTGAGACGACACGGCGGGGGAGGATGGGGGAGGGGGCCGGGACGGCTGATGGCTTTGACACTCATTTCCTCACATATTGGCACTAACATCGGCAGTTTCCTGTCAGGTTTGATCAGAGCATGAAGGGGCCCCGAAGAGTGAAGGATATAAATGTATCAACAGCCAGAGATGAAAGGGAAGTTTCAAGTGAGCCATGAGCGTTTCCACTGGAGCGGTATGGGTCAGTACAGGTAAGTTTCCATTACCAAAAGGGGACCAAAGCGCCTGCAAAAATCGCATCACATGGTACTACTTTAGAGACTTAACTTCAGAAAGTGGTGCTTCAGAGACTTTTGTGCTGTGGAAGAACTCTTTATTGCAAAGTGATTATGACACAGCAGCACCGGTCCCTTTATCGGTCAACTCAGTGACAATGATGCATTCAGACTTTCAAAGCTGGACCGGTTTTAATGACCACCTACCTTTCCCAAAATGTATTGTTAGCATTTAGCAACACAAGGATCTAGGCAAATAAAGTTTTTAATCTGGAAATATGAGGCGTTGTAGCGGTGTGTGTAGCTGCGGAGAGCAGACACAACTCATCAGAAACAGCCTACCGTCCAGGAGAGGGCCTCATTAAGCAGCCTCCTCACTGTGAGTCTCAGCAGGTGTCAGATGTGAAATGAGGACCACAGATCATAAATTCAACCTTTGACTACACAAGAAAACTCAGACTACCAACATTTTCTACTGAGTAAAATAAGGGCTTGGTTTCCAGTCTTATAAGGGGTTTGAAAGGAGTCCGAGGGGCCCCTGAAAAGCATACCGTACAGTATTATAGGGTTATTTGGTCCCTGGTCACAAACAGTCTTAAGTGTGTGGTCCAATTTCGAAAAGGTGGAGCTAAACACTGGAGTCTGTTGATTGAGCGATTACTCGAGCAAAAAAAAAAAAAAAAAGAGACACATAGACAATAGAATTTTTTTTTTTTTTAATGAAATATGCCTTTTTCTTCTGTTAATTGCTCTTACCCCAGGTGGAAACATACCAAATGCTGTAGCCAGCCCAAACAAAGCAAATAATTTTAGTGAGTTTAATTTTAACAGAGTTGGCATCATACAGCTTTCATTTCTTTAATTATAACACTGTATTTATTGTATACATTGAAATAAATATAAGCAGAACTTGTGATTAAATGTATTATTCAGAAAGCTGAGTAGCTACATGCAACAGTTCAATGTTTACTATAGCAGTATACAGCTATACCTCCAGCCTCTCACATCATTACACACCAGGGATTACTCTACTCTTTATATTAATTACTGCCCATAGATCCAGTTTTTTTTCAAAGGCTGCTACATAGAAACAAAACATTTGTTGCACTTGTGTGACTGTCACTCTGCAGGCGTCTCTCTTCTGGGCACAGCTCAATGAAAACACAAGCCTCTTAGGGGGTAACTGAACCCAAATAAGCCCCACTGACTTCACCACTACCACTCCAAGGCAGTAAACACAAGGCCAAATCGTAATGACATATCTCTTAAACTTTTATGATGTGTAAAGGGGCTGCAAGAGGTAATGGACAGATATTGTTCCACTAAGACACTTTTACACTTTTACAGGCTTTTTTGAATATTTCAACATTTTTTGATTGATGCATCCTACATTTTGATGTCCTGCAGTAACGATCTCCATTTACTGATGTGACAACGGGAAACATAAGCCCCTTTTATGCTCACTTTGCAGGATATTTCTGTCCGCAGTGGGGGGTGTGAAGTGGTCCCGTCTTTATCTCAACGGGAGGTCCAAGCAGAGGCTTCAAAGAGGTGAGACAGATCGAGACAGCTCAAGTTTAATGTGACAGCTTAGCGTTTGGGGAAATCAATGATGTTTAAGGTGTGCAGCAGCAGATGCATAATAACAAAAGGAGCACACCACATTTGTGTTTATTTATGAAACTACTGGTTTTGATTTCATGTGGCACTTTCTTTCCCCTTTGTAACAAGAATTTGTGTGGCAAGCAGAACTTTTAATATCATTGCAGAAAAAAAAAACTTTAAACTTTAAACTGAATTCTGTCGTCAGAAAAAACAAGAAAGTGCTAATAAATCCCAATTTATCTGGTTGTTGTTTCCTCTGGTCTTCTGTTTGATGGAGGCCCATGTTGATGCTCCATGCGGCTCACACTGTGTTGGTGATGTCAAGAGCCTTCAGATGCGCTCCATTAGTCTAATTCGACGAGTCAGTGTGATGTGACCAAACAGAGCAGCTGCCGTCACTGTGACCACGGGCAACACTCGGTCACTCTTCATCTGCCAGTGCCACATCACGCTGCTTTAATAAGACCATCTAAAGCTTTAATTATCCCAACAGGCAGCGACCGATCACCTGAACCGATGGCACTCTCACCTCTCGGCCAGCTTCAACACGTGCTGGAGCTTTAAAAGAACCGCTGCCCGTGATTTATTCGTCTGCTGTCCTTGTACCGCTTCCTCTTTCTCTTGGCTCAAAGAAGCTGCAGGCATGAATATAAATGAGTTAATCAATTTCCAACAGCAGTTTGTGTGTCAGACAGCTCCCACGCTGTCGGCCACAGAGTCCAGATAAGACTGAGGAGTGCTGTGGGCAAGTGGAGTCTGCACAGCTGCGGCCTAAGAGAGTGTGACAATTAAAGAACGACCGACGCAAACAAACCAGAGAAAAATGACTGAGCCAAATTCACAACAGCACGCTGCTGATTAGAGCTGTCAGAGCAACTCTAGATTGTAAATTGACTGGAATCATCTGTCTACTTCAGTCATCCAAATCAGCTGATGTAGCCTTTCATACCACCACCGGATCACAAACCCCAGAAGTAGTAGCTCGTGAAGTTACTACAGTGGATCATAGTGATTATAAACCTCCCAACCCTTGCAAGTTAAAAGCTTTATTAACATGGCATGCCAGAGCGATAAATGCAATATTTTGGTATATTATATAATAATATACCTAGAAATCAGTCATCAAAAGCACAAGTATTAGCACTAACAAGAAAACAAACTTATGGCCAAAATACCAAGACCAAAATAGCTCCTTTAGTTTAACTCAAAATCTTATCTTATTTCACTAATAGACTCAAAATATTAATAATGCACAATTCAAATGTCTTTGAAGTTTGTCTGCTCTGAGTCTATTTAATTGTCCTCCTCTGAAACGAATGTCTGCAGGTACATTTTTAACTCCAACTCATCAAAATCCAATGTAACGTCATTCAAAAGTATCTCTAAATCCAAGCAAAAAATAGAAGAATTGGAAAAAACACTGTGATGGGGCGTGCATGCGTGCCAACAAAACAACCATGGAGTGACTTGCACACACTCACACAGAAAAAGAATCAGTCTCACTGGGATTGACGTGCTGTGTCTGTAACTCAGGGACGCCAAGGCTTAATTTTCTCTAGTTCAAAACTCTAAGTCCAAAAGTTCCCCAAAAAGTGCAGCATTGTCCACAGAACTTAGTCCACCAATTATTTCTCACAGCCTCCTGTGCCACTCGCAACTGCCGCAAATCAAAGTAATAAGCAGGCCCGGTGTCAGCTGACTAAGAGGTCACCTGATTTAAGACTGAGAGAGAACACCCCTTCATTAAAAGCTGTGCTACACCCTGAGTGTCCAAGATCATTCACAGTCATTATATTTACAGTGACAACAGCCTTTTTTTTAATCTTATTTGCTTGATACCGAGAGGAAATGTCTTATACTTTGGTCTAATTTATGCTCCACCGGACGACCAATCACGGCAACAACACAAAATTACACTGAACTTGTGCAAAATGAACAGCGTTAGAGATTAAATAAATGGCACAAACGCAGCTTAAGACTAACAACCAACTGAACTAACCTCGCTGACCTCCTAATCCAGCTTTGTAGCGCAGGGCCCTGATGTGACGTATGGTATTCTCACCACACATTACTTTACATAATACCAAAGTTTAGAACTTACCTTAAACTATTAGTTCTCAGTTCTCTGTTTTATCGGTGGCCATCAGTGTAGACTAATTGGGTGCATCCCTTTCTTAAAATCTTAGTATTTTTGTGCAGTTTTGTATCTCTCATTAAATCAATAACAACTAAATGAAATGCTAAAATGGGAAACTCATATTGCAGACTGCAGAGACCAGAGCTCAGAGATCAGCGATTTCTTTTCTCAAAGGTTCTACAATCTTTCCTTCAGACAGCTGTATTAGGCTCGGCAGATGTTGAGAGCAGGTGTATTGGCCCCGGTTTCCACATGGGAAGTTTGGTTTGTAATTGGAGCCCTGCAGCTGAGCGTCGCTGGGCTTCATTTACCAACTGTAGCCGTATGTCTGGGTAATGGATCCGTGGTGTAAATGCGTGTTCACCCCTCACCCTCATTAAACGCTGCTGCAGCCTCATCAAGCACGCTGATGTCCGAGCACAGCCAGAAGCTCTGTGATTGGCTGCTGACTGTCCTCCCATCGAGAGCTTCGATCAGGCTAAAAATAACACTAATCAACTGAAAACTGTGCATCAGTTCCATTTTATGTCCGGTGTGTGATTTGGAATTATGTTTTCCAGCATAATTAACGATCCATGAGATTTGGCTATATCTCCATGGAAACGAGATCTGTGACCTTATTTATAAGATTGTGTAGGGACCCATACTAAGGCTGAATCTGTTTTTTTTTTACAGAAGTGTGGAGTCTACTGTTTTATTTATTCATTGTGTCTATAAATTAAATGAATTAACGCCATTCTGAGCAAAAATGACATTAACTAACTGTACACATGACTAAACCTGTAAATGAATGCTTATGTTTGTGTCCGCTGACCACTCTTTTCTCCTTTTTACACTCTCTGTGTGGCATTTCCCCTCCTCCTCCTCCTCTTTCACACCAGCAGCTTATTCCTCATCCCTGATTAGTCAGCGGGCCTTGTCTCTATCCTTTATAAGAATCCTAACCTTCCAGAGCAGGTTAACCATTCACCGCATGTTACCACAGAAATCTTCCAGGATTAAGAAGGAACCCAGGATTAACCCAAAGTTACCTTCCTTAACGACTAACTCAGCTTCAGAGAACAAGGCCCTGGAGCAGAAATGTGAGAATGTAAATGCACCTCATTTCATGCCATAACCAAGTTTCAATGCAAACCGCCTCGTGCAAGTTTATGTAAAAACATGAGACAAAATAATGCAGATAAGCAGCAGAGAGATGGCACTTTTCCCTGTGCTGTTATTGTGTCTTATGATATGTGTCATGTCGAGTGACAGGACTTTGTTTATTGACAGTTTACTTCCATATTGTACGTGCTGTATGTGCAGTGTTTGCATGTAGAGCAGATGGGAGAAAGGAGGAGATCAGTGAGTCAGCTTTATGCAGTAAGTATTGATGGCAGAGTCATTTTTAAAGAGAATTTTATGCAAGACTTATCTTAAGAACCAACAGCACAAATATGAACCATTTGTGGGAGTTGGACAGGCCTAATTTAAAGGATACGGGTACTGATTCTGTTTGTGCTTTCCAACTTTTCTAATGCCATCGACGGAATGTGCACAACTGCAGCAAAACATTCGAAATACTTTGTATGGCTTCAAAACGATTCTAACTATTGGTAATGTTTCCATAATCTCTCTTTATTGTGTGCAGACAGTTCATTTGTCCTTGTCATCATTTTCAAAGGAGCAGAGGCCAATATCTGTGAGCGGGCTGCCCCCCCAGAGAGTTTCAGTCAATGAGTTCCAGACAGGACAATGAGCAGCAGAGTAAATATGATGGATACGTGGGGTGTTAGCTCCTTTTATTGAGCTGCTGCACAGGCTGTTATTACCATTGATCTACAGAAAAGGAGAGTCTACAAGGCCCGAGCGGGGAGTTTTTGGAAGGAGACGCATCTAACTGGCCACGCCTTTGACACTAATAGGTGTCCAGACGAGCCCTCGAGCTCCCTAAGCTCTCCATCAACAGCTGAACAGGGCTAAGACCACAACCATGGCCTGCACCACAAGGGCTTGAAAAGACTCATCACAAAATAGGTCCAAGCAGGGATGCACAGTAAAGCAGCAGTGATGTATTTTACTGTTTATGTAGTAATAAATATAAAGGCCAAGACTTCTCTTCAAGAGTCTGTCTCCATTCCAAATAAATGATTTAGTCCAAAATATTGCAGCCTATAAATCATTGCAACAATAGTAGTAAATTCATTTTGAGGGTTTCTTGGCATGAAACAAGGAAACGCACTCCTGTTTGTTAAGGACAAAGTGAATCTGGTTTTAAGGGTGACCAGATGTCCTGCTGTGTGCAAATTGAGTCTATCCCCGCATTTTGATTGGCTGAAGATAATTGGAGAAAGATCCAGCTTTGCTTTGTTGTTCAATAGTAACAAAGGGCTGCCAATCCACAGTATTCACGTAGAGTACTCAGTTTGTGTGTCAGACAGCTCAGTGGACCTGTCATTGACTCTGCTGCCGATAACAGCCCTGCACACAATACAAAGGAGTGAATGGCGGAATTTGTCTTATTTGAAAGGAACATGAAAAATGTGGTTAAAAATGCTGCTACAATTAGGACTGGGAAAAAGAACAGCTCCAGTAGTATCATTTTTTTGTGAGCTTTTTGAGTCAGAGGACTTCCTGCTCCCTGTGGGACATGTCTATGTTCAGTAACACAGCATCAGTAGTTGTCCTGATTGTCTCACTGTGTCCACATTTGTTTTGTGGTCACCCTACTGGTTTTACGTGACCTTTCGGGGCACTATCTATACGAACACATCAAGCCAAAACACACCAAATATTGCAAATTTACAATATTTATTGGATATATATGAAATTTCACAATTCCACATGAGTTTTACCACAGCATTTGTCTCTTTTAGTCTTTTTGTGGCTATACAGCCTGAAAGGTTACTTAGTGTTTCTCTAACTATATTTTGTTTAATGATAATGATGATAATTACTATCATCATTGTAAATAAACAGCTTACATTTTGTCATTTTGTCAGTTTTTGTAGATTGGCACCGAACCACCATTGAATCATGCTAGAAGTCGGCACTGATGAAATAAATTCCTATTAAAAAATAAATAAATAAAAATAAAAAAGGGGGCTATGGAAAAAGAAAATTACCAAAGGTACTTTAATCCTATCAATAAATCATATGATGTAGCAAAAGCGAACGAGAGGAAAAACCAAACCTCACAAAACTATGATGACGGAACTTTTAATTAAGATGTTTTGCATCATTCATTCATCATGTGTCTTTTCTTTCAGTCTCTCCTGATTGAAATACAATGCTTTTACAGTTTTTACAAAACAGATTCTCTAACACTGTCAACACTAACATCTTTTGGAGTACAGCCAAGTTGGTTGCAAAGTTTCGTTCTGTTGCCACTTTAGGTCATTGTCAAAACTAAGATCCACCTAGACCTGCTAGAAGGCTTTTAGAGAGGCAAGGTGTGTTTCTGTGATTTTGTGATCACACTGCTATTATAGACAAAATCTGCAGCTGAATGTATTAGTTGTGTGTAAAAATAACAGAGGCATGAAGTAAAGTGTTTGAGCCAGGTCAAAACACAAACCATAGGCTGACTTCTGTTGTAGCAGCAGACCTTTTAACAGAAGAGAATAAAACTCCAGTAATGTGTAATCCCCATCATACACAGTGTGGCTGATCTGGGCAAATGGTTAGGCCTTGCAAATGTCCATTTGAGGATTTCACTCGCATGTGTTGCCTAAAATAAGGCTTTCACTTTGAGCATCTGAAAAGAAGAAGGGGTGCGTCTTAGGTCATGAACGGCCGGGTCTCTGCAGATCCCTGTTCCTGTCTTCCTCTGAGCCTGTATTGCATGGCACTGTGGTTCCTATCACTTAGTAATTTTCTGCCCATATATAATCCATGGTTCACAAATAAATCCAAGTTATAAAATGCATGGGTGCTCAGGCCCAGAACAATTTGTGGCAGTGTGATTGTAGACCATTCGAGGACAGTGAAAAAGGAACAATCAAGTTTGGGCAAAAATCATAGGGCCTTAGACCGAGTGCGTCCTGGGAAAAGCAATATCTTTCAATAAAAAGTGAGCATACAAGGGGCTGCTGATCCATCACTGAATTTGCAGAAATATGTTCTTGCTGTGCACAGAGGGAAGGGTCGTTTCTGTGTCCTTCATGTTAAAGATCTGTTAGCTGTTAGCGTCCGAAAATTGAAGATGAGATAATGGCTGTCTTTTAAAGGCTGTGTGTGTCTGACAGCGCGTGGAGGCAGCTGATCATTATCTGCAGATCGCGGAGATGCAGGAGGATGTGAGAAAATGCCTGACTTCACAGTTTTTAGTGCTTTGTTGTGTGAAAGAAAGCCCATTATTCAGACAACACATCTACACAAGACAATTCAATTTCCAGACTGTGGCAATAACTGTCATAGCAGAAAGAGCTGACGGAGGATGGCTTCATCTCTGTGTGGGCCGGGTGTTTGGGCTCACCTCATTTTTAAGGTCTTCTGCATGTTTATGGGGACCTAAAATTGGCTCTGTTCTGCATGATGTTACAGTCTCCTTGGATATACAAGCCACTTTAGAATTTCCAGACTGACTGGGATGGCTTAGTAAAAGCATTTATTTTCAGTTAATTTGGTGATTCCTTAATTAACTGAGTGGCTATAAAATAAGGGGAAACTGCTGGGGTGACATGGAGCAGAATCATGTCTGAACTCAAGGCCAGGTCATTGGGTTTATGTGGTGTGCAGTCTACAAAGTGAAACACCAGTCATTTGGTTCAATTATTAAATCTGGGTTTAAGTTGTCGAGTGGATTTTTAAGTTTTAATGAGTTGGAAACCATAAGACAAAGGTAGGTGAGGTAAACCTAATAGTTCCCAAGGCTCGCTATTATCCAATCACATACATGTGGGTAGACATGTAAATGTGTGTGCTGGACACTTACTGTAGGTCCTGTTTCCCTTGAAGAGGCTTGTGTTTCCACTGAGCTGTTTCCAGGACAGCAGTGCATGCAACATTAACCGTCACACAAATGCAACTAACGTGGATCTATATGAAATATCAATTGCATGCATTGCCAATTATTAGAATTAAGACTAAAGTTTATCTGCAGTAATTAGTTGAAGATTATTTTCAGTTTAATCCCCACTTTATGAACTTTTTAGGTTTTAAGAGTGCTGCACTATGTTTCTACATTTTAGGGACCCATTTAAAGTCACAAGTTCTGCTTGTGTTAAAGTCAGTGCAGACAGCTAATGCAGCTAATGTCTTTAGATCATGCAGGAATCATAGGGCACCAAGTCTTATCTTAAACCAGAAATGGCTGTTGCTGATAAACACTTTGTTTAAAAAAAACAAAAAACATTTAGCATTACTTCGACTATTTTTAATAAGCACAATGCAGGCTTTATTTGAGAAAACATTGTGTGCCATTTTTCTTTCAAATGTAATTTTTGGCTGGGTAAAAACTCTCTATCATGTAATTAACAAACTGCAGTGTTTAACTCCACCTTTTAGTAAAAGTTAGAACCAAAAGCAGATGGGCTTAGAACGTGTATGGCGTGGTACGGTACTCTGCATACCCAACGGAAACTGACCCAACTCTGCTCCAGTGGAAACAAAGTTTGAAAGATCCATAAAAATGCAAGATCTGAACCACCATAGATATTATTGCACCTTTAGTAAGACATCCAAGTCAATAAAATCTGTGCTCTTAACTGACATGGGTGTTTTAAAAATGTGCCTTATTGAAGTGTTCATTCAATCAGAAAATTATTTTTGCAGAGAATCCATGTATTCTTTAAAATTTGTCTGAAAACTGTAGTGGCCACAGAGTGATTTGCATTTATACAGGACGTAAACTCTAGGGACTTTCACATTCTTCTTCCAAAATGGTTTAATTAGAATTAGACAAATCAAATGGAGTAATTTTACACATGGAAGCTTTAAAGCTCTGACCTCCATAAATATTTAAGCTCTTGTCCCGAGATAATTACCACCGCAGGCAGAGTTAGGAAACTGACTAGGTCACAGTAACCTTCAAACAATATTGTTATTTACCATAAATCACTGTATCCAACAGATGAAGAGTTTCATGTCGCTGTAGGAAAAAAACTAATAATCCACACAAAGGGATACAAAAGGGCAAATTTATTTAAAGCACTTACATAGAAAAATATGATTGATTTGAGTCAACAATAATAAATAGAGCGCCTGACTGTCCCCAGGCCCTGTCCGTACAACAGTACAATCAATATCCACTTTCACAATACAGCAAAGGCACTAGCATTTACCACAATCAACACAGAGTCAATGGAGGCTGCAGGGATCGCATAGCTCTGGACCTGCTCAGTCCGGATCAGGAGGGCCGCCTCGGACCAGCCCCGACCCAGCTCTGGTGAACGCACAAAGGGACGGAGGACAAACACAGAGGATGGCATAGAACAGGACGATGGAGGACAAGTATTAACGCATGTGAGACATAACATGTGTTGGACATTACAGGAAAGTGATCACTTTAATGCAGACTTCATGCTGTTTTCAGCGTACAATGGTTTACCTCACCACAAAAACACCTGATGAGCTCAGGACTTTAAAACTGAACATGTTTAGCAAACCAGGGGCTGTTCACACTATGTCATTAATTACACTATCATTATGTTATATCCTGCTGTTTTAATAAGAAATTCGGAAATTTCATAATACAATTTCTGTCACAGATTAGGGAAAGGTTTTTAATAGCCTCCATTTGTGACCTGTGAAATTAGGGTTGTCACTGAAAACATTCAGATTTCTACTCGCTGTTGGAGTCTGGTGACCAACAGTGAGAAGAAGGGTGAGACTGAGATGTGTTTTTGCGCTTTATAAATCAATATAAAGAAGGAAACCTCTGTTGTCTAGAGGCATGCTCCTTAACCCTTTATTGGATTATAACCTGGATTACTGAGAATCTCCACAGACACGTTCATAAACTCTAATAATAATCCATATCTACACTACCTTTTTTAGAGCTGATCCAGGAAAATAGATTTAAAAAGGTGCTATTCTTGGAACATACTTCTGTTTCAGTGTGAGTTTGGCGGCAGTGCTTTCAACAGCAGTTTTTGAAAACACAACTGCATTTTCATTTTCACAGCTGTAAACAACCCCCAGTCTCTGCAAAGCTCAAAATTTTTCTCCGTTGCCTAGTCAGTCATTAGCATTTTCCATCTCCAGTATTAATTCAGTTGAAATGGACATGTTTAAATTCTTAGATACACTTAAATGTTGTCCATAAAAAGTGACTGAAATGATTACTTGGTGTAAATTAAAGTGAAAAAAATGGCGTTATTTGTGGCTGTAACCGTAAACATTTTTTTTTTCTGTCATGGTGAAGGTTTAACAAAAAGCTCTCAGGTTCCCAAAGCTGTTGGCTTGGCTAAACATGTCCATTTGCATCTGAATGTCTCATTACTGAAACCCTTTGAAGCTAGTCTGTCAATGTTAACAATATGGTGTAAAAAAAACCCCAAAAAAACAAAAAAAAACAGCGAGTAATGTCTGATCATTTGTGAAAGATGAAAGTAATCTGCAACCATGACAAAACCGAGACATTAAGTCAGTTCACCTTCTCTGTTGGAGTTCACATAATGACATGAAAGTTACATTTGGTCTGCAGCAGTAGTCTATGCACAGTTACATAATTAACTTAAAATTTAAATATTTGCTTTCATGTAGTTGATATATCATTTTAAATCATATCTTTTACAACACACATTGACCATTGTGATTTTTCAATTGATTTAGCTATCACATAATTAGCTAATACCAGCACCAATCACATTTGTAACATAATTATTGCAATTTTTTTCCAATTGCTTTTGATCCAGAAAAAAATTTAGATTAAAAGTCAACTGGAACTGTAGGCCTGAACATTTTTAAGATTACACTTGACCAATCAATTGCATGTATTTCTTTCCCTATGCCATATAATAGCTATATCATCATATGTCATTTAAATAAAGCCTGTATTAGAGGAGAGACAGATATATCACGATATAGATATATTAAGATATGAAGTGGGGATTCAAGGTGGGGCTACAGGTGATGGCACATGTATCCAGTGATCAGACATAATGGCACGAAACAAAAAACACATGTCACCCATGGACACAGTAACCGCTCACAGTAAGTTTTGGTCGTGTGAGCTGGTCCCAACAAAGACAGTAAAATCATGAGTGCATTTTGTCTGAGACGTGAGAAAGACAAACAGGGTCAGCCTCTTTTCACTGATGCCTCATTTTCACCGAGTGGTTCAGAGCAGTTCAGAACAGCATAGTAAAATACGACACTATTTTGACTATAGCCTTCAATATAGTTCATATATGTTAACGTCTGGTTGCTATTCCTGTCTTTACTTGTCTTCCTGTGGATTATTGGGACGTGTTTTTTAAATGGTTTGATATAATGCATGTTAATTAGCATGAGCAGGAATTGATGTGTTGCTTAGTAACCTTAATTAAATAAAACTACTGCATTTGTAGTGAATGGTGCTGGTTCCAGTTTAGAAAATTATTATTATAACTATTATTTAGAGGTGTTTCAGTTTCACCAAATTCCTTTGTTTGCTTCATCTATGATATTTAGAATCACAGTTAGATTGTCGATTTCTTTTTGTCTTTTATTACATTTTATAATCTACTTGTTAGAATTTATCCCTGCCTTGCATAAATCATCTACCAAATCATCTTAATTGTATCTTTCTGCTTAATGAGATGCTTTTAGTGTAATAAATGCTTTACAACAAACAATATTGATGAAAATCTCAAATTCATTTAATGTATTGATTGTATTGTATTAAGACACTGCATTTCTAGTGTTGTTCTTTTACTGAATTATTACTTATATGTTATCTTTTTCTTTATGAAACGTGTAGTGTCAAATCAGATTAGTGTGTTACCTTTAAATGCATACACCAGTACAACAGACCCATACTTTCTTGTTGCATTTTAGCACCACTCTTTCCGCTAGTAGGGCATAAGCCATTGGTGGGGAAACAACAATGCCCTCTTGATTTCGATGATTGAGGTTGTATTGTTATTTTGATCATGACACCATCACTTCTATTGTTTATTGCAGCAGTGCAACACATTACATCCAACCTTTAACTCTTTACACAAGACAGATGTGATTTAGTTACCTGGCAACGCACAAATATTTTAAAAGTGTGCTTTTATTCCTTATGGAGTGCTTGGATAACATTAACCTGGCCAGACCCATTCACTGCAACTGGAACTCTATCTATACATTGAACTTCCAACAAGCTGGATACAGCATGATCAATCATAACTATTTCACTAAAAATGGGGCAGGCTTTATGTGAGGCTTTGTTTCTATGATTGGTTGTTTTTTTGTTTTTGTTCTTTTTTCAGTCCAGTGGGAGTTTATTCTGTGAATGTTGGTGCTTCTCCTTAATTCTAATGGTTATATCCAATTACATTCCAAGTTAGTTTAATTTGTGTCCATTACTTCTGCCTTCTGGAAATTAAACTCAAACCGAGAGGGACTATAGACTACTTCTTTGTATAGAACCGAAAAAAAATAAAAAATAAATAATATGGCTGACCAGGCTACTATCACATCACTATCTGACTTCACTCTCCGCAGTTTTAACAAAAGCCAAATCGGAGACTGTTGCTGTCCTGAACCGTTTCCCCACCACTTAGTGGAAACGAGGCTTCTCTGTAGTGCAAATGTAAACATGCAGGTGAACATGAATATTAAGCATGTTAATATGTTCAGCGGCAACACACACACACACACTTTTCGAGCACAGCCCTGAATCCAACTGAAAGCCACCAGTATTCATTCGAGTGTTTTTTTAGAGAAAATAAACAGATTGGAAATGCCAAAATGTTCATTATTCATTGGTTTACACTGAGATAAAAAGAACATATTAAATATCTTGGTAAATACCGTGGAAAGGATAAGGCTTTCATCCCTCAGTCCCACTGGCCTTATGTAAATGTATCCCAGAATGACACAGCTGTAGCGGCTTGTCTTTGAGCTCCTCTGGAAACAGCCCTGATTGTCAGAACAGATCATTCCCTCCTTAAAGCTAGTCCCGTCCAGACTGTGAGCGTCCCGTTCAGCCCAGGACGTGGTGAGTTAGCGCCTGTCTCTGTTCCCGCTCACTGGGAAAGTCACCCGCAGAGCCTGATTCAGTCGCGAAGCCTGTAAAGCTTTCCCTTAGTGCTTTAAGCGCCGTGTCAGTTCATCTACAGCCTTTGCTCTCGGCTGCTGCTGCTCCTAAATGTTCCTCTGGGCTGTCAGGTACTTGAGGGCAGCAGAGCCGTACTTGCGGGACAGGTCCTGGTGGAACTCGTCCTTCAGCGTGTTCAGGCAGTGGCGGTAACTCGGGCTGGAGCGGAACTTGGAGATGTCGAAGCTGGGAGCGTGGGGCATGTGGATCATGAAGGCGTTGGGCAGGACCATCAGGTCATACTCCTGAACAGAAACAGAATAAGTAACATCTCAAAGCATTGGTCTGTCAACACCAAATGTAGAACTAAACTCAAAAACAAAGCAACAGTAGATAAAACATAAAACACTCATTTATTTCAATACACTATTAATGTCCAGTGTGTTTCAATGTTACAATAGAGGGCCAAGAGGGGTTTCTCCTTGTACCAATGCCTGTAAAAGTTGGACCTCACAGGGTCTCACATGCTCCAAAAACCCTCAGTGGCAGTGCATATTACTTTACAACATAAGTAACTCAGAGCAACAGCTGATAAGTGCATTGAGTGTATGCTTGTCATATGAGATGTGATATATAAATAAACTTTATTATTATTACTTCTGTCAAGTGCACTAAAACAAACCCACACAGACACATACCTTATATGCAGTATAAGGTAATATATAATATAATATAATATAATATAATATATAATGTGTCTACAGTTTCATTACAGCAGGTTACATACTCTCTACTGTACAAATGTTGTGATAAAACTGGGCAATACAGTGTTATTGTTAGATTAATCATTTACATCCCTAGTCAAATTATTATTAACCAAGTTCTAAACACAAACTGAATTGAATTAAGGAACTAATACACCATGTTCAATAAAAACACAGAACCATGCTTAATGCCACAAGGACAAATATTGCTGGTTCACGTATTCAGTGTTTAATAGTTAAGAGGATAAATTACTTTTTAGCAATTTTACATGCATCTTATGGTGAAGTCACTCTCATCTACAGAATATGTGTTATACCTGTGCATCCAGCTCCATGATGTGGGATACTTTGTTCCAGCCGAATCCAACAAAGCGCTGGTCGTACTCAGGACAGTCCCGTCTCACCACGACATAAGGCTCAAAGTCGGGCTCCCACTCCACTTTATAGGGCGTGGTGGCTGTTCGCCATTTTGCGTAGTTTGTGGGAGCATGACCCTTGGGCCATACATGATACCTAGAAACAAGGGGTCATAATAGCAGTTTTAATTACACAGCACAATTTACACAGTGGGCCATTTAGATGCACTAAAAAGTCTTTTAGGAATGTACGTGTAGGGGAGAGCTAAAATGAAATGTTTTTTTAACTTGGGTTTAAAGACTTCATCTGCAGGTTATGAAAGGTTTCTGCAGCATGAAAGTGCTTCAGTTGCTTCAGCAGGTTTAGTTCTTACTCTAGGCACAAGCATTAGGCCCATCACTTGTCCTCAGTGTGAGAACGGTTATGGTCGAGAATGTTAGTGGAATGTGAAAAATGAAAGAGAAACAATGATTTATTGCACATTTCTTTCCTTTTTGGGTACAAAAAAACCCATGTTGTAAATTTGTATTTGGTGCCATCCAAAGCTATTAAACCTACATAAAAATAGCCCTTCCAAAAGAAAATGTGTTTTCTGCTAACAGCCCAAACTACATAGCTGTATCTGTCTGACTATGCTTAATTGGTGGTCTGTTAAAAAGTAAGACTCGGCTGGGGCCATTATGTTTTCAAATCATTAGCTTTTCTCACTGTTTCATAAAGGTTCAAACAGTGTCAGTACATTTACATGCACCTTACTCGGATTGGGGGCGCAGTTATTTGAAATTCTTAAAATGGGACTAACACTGGCACTGCTTGTGTGAATACTGCTGCCTGTTTAGTCTGATTAAGGTCGGACGCAGCGCACTGAGCGTGCTCCAGAGTTAGACAGAGATATCCTGTTTGTCACTTATTTTGCCGACATGTTGTAAAAACTTAAAAAGAACAAGCTAGTTTAGTTCTAGCTTAAAACGTGTTCTTGTGCTTTCAGATGGTGCAGTTGTCGAGTAATGAATGCATTGTTCTTAATTTGTTGGTTGTGTTTGCATCTTTTTAACTCATGGTATCAAATTGTTAACGCTGATATTTATTAATGACTCGATGATTACTGAGCAAATCAGTAGAGCTCATAAACATTTAACTGTACGAATGAGTCAGGTTTGACATTAGCATCTTTTCTTTTTTTTAACAAACGCTTAATGCTGTTAAATACTAAGGACACTTAAATGCAGCATTTGCCCAAGCTTCTTTCTCATGCATGTAAACTTGTACATAGTGAAGTCCAGCTGAGAGGGTTAATCGAGCTGTGAATAGTCTGAATGAGTGCTGCATGTAAACTGTCTGGGCTTAATGCAAAAAACAATGTCCCGAGTGTTATTTTACAATGACATTAATTTAAAGAAGCAATAACTGCAAATGAACACACACATGAGAATCAGTGTCTGGAAGGTGGAGCATATTTGTTCACCATTTTCTCTTCTTAACGATTTTAATGAATAGTATGGTTCTCACTATAGTAACGTCAAATATAAAAGTACTTTTTCCCCACACAGCTGTTTCTTTCTGTGTAATAAGTGAACTCTGATATTGCTGCAACAGAGCTTGGATTGGTTTAATCACAGGAAGGGGTTTCTATTCCCTGAGTATGGTCTGGCAGATATGCTTATAAACAGCTTTATTTGGAGAGCAAATAAGCAAGGCTGAACAGAAGGGTTCAATATTATCTTGAGAATTGTTGCCTCCCTGGTCCAGATGGTGTGTCTCCGTGCTGTGCCGTGTACCTGAAGGTGTAGAGTGTCCCCATGTCCAGCATGGAGAGCAGCTCCGCTTTGGATTTGGGGAATGACAGGCGGTAGCGCAGCGTCTCGAAAGCAGGAACCACCAGGGCCTTCTTTGTGTGGGCCATGTCCATCTGCACCACAGTCCGCCTGCAGAGAGGGCAGGGTCAGACCACAACAGACCTCGCTTTAGTTTTATCAACCTGTCAGTCATGTGCCCTGTATAGCTGCATCCAATTTATGACTGAATGATGAATAACAATGTTACCGTTAGAATAAATGCATGGCTACTCGTTTTTGCAATGTTATTATTACGCTGAACGCCACAAAGATTAATCTAATGTAACTGAACAAACCACATCTTGATAAATGTATTGGGCTACTGCAATTCCTCGTTTATGGCCTAACTTAATAATATATTTCACAGACAAGCTACTTTCTAAGGTCATCTAACACTTCTAAGCAGATAGTGACAGCTGCTGCCTCCCCTCTGACACCAAGGTCACTGCCCGGGCGCCAGCGTCAACTCCTCATAATTCACACACTAACCACAGAAGCCAGTAATAATGCTTCCTTTTATGATGAATGATCTCTGAGAAACCTCACGTCACATAGCATTTATCTTCTTAAGAAATAATGGAGAACTTTGAGTATATTTAGAGATGGTCTTATGGTACAGAAACCCAAATAAAAGAAGCATATTTAAATAAACATATAGGTAAAACACGCAAAGCTATTTTCTCTCAGACTTCCTCAGATTAAAATGACTGGGAAATAGGTTTAGGCTTTGATAAATACACTTGATAAGCTGAAATAGACTGGAGCTAATGGAAGAAAAAAGTGTCATGGCTATAGGCTGCATGGCTATGTAGGAGACTGTAGCCTACTCACTGTGCCATTCATACCTTTTCACAGAATTCATCACAACATATAGGCCTGACCTTTAAGTTTATTCTATAATAGTATTTATAGTTTGTCACAGTCTAACAAAAGGACAACTATTACAATATGTCACAATATTCTTAAAAATGTGAATATTTTCTTACTAACTCAAGTTATTACATAGACTTGGTGCCTTTACAAAAGTATTGATGTATAAAGACACAATCATTGAAAAATGTTGTGTATTTGTGATTAAACTTTGTTAACTGTCCTCTGTCCCAGTGTTTGTTCTCTAATCAATGTTTGATCATACAATGATACAGTAAGGTCCAATAAATCTGCAAAAGGTTCCGGAAATACAGACAGTTGTTTGAAATGACACATTATTAATCATATGTTACAATATTGGTAAAAATGTGAATTATTAATTTTAAAATGAGTACATGCAGTTTATTGCCATGTGTCTGGTCGTACCTGAGGTAGTCGTAGAGGCCGTACATGGGCAGGAAGTCCACATCGGTCAGGAACACGTAGGGCGTGTTGGCGTTCTTCAGAGCCACGTTGCGCACCAGGTTGACGGGGTAGAACTGGCCCTCCTTGTAGACGATGTGGTAGCCGATGTTCTTGCGGTTCTTGAGGACCTCTGAGGCCTGAGCGTATCTGAGGAACTGCTGCGCCTCTGCGTCGGACATGTACAGAGCCAGGCTGATGGGACCCTCCCAGTGTTTGCAGATGGCCTCCAGCATCTGCAGCCTTTGCACATCAAGACACACAACTTTGAAATTATTCTGCCAAAATGAACACTTAACATCAAAATTAGTTTTTTTGTGCGTCACACATTTTGCATTTCCCACTTCAGGACAAAAATGATATTATTACTAATTAAATAAATACATTTGTTAGCACTATACGCAGGTATTTTAAGTATATTAGCCCAACCTCAAACTGGAACTAAATATATCCATGGAAAATAACATTATTTCTTTTAATAGACAAATTACATTGTGATGATGGTAAAAATAACCCATGGTGGTATTAGGCAGTGCTTGTACATTAGTATTATTAGGTTCTGTGTAAATGTAAACCTTTATGAATGCATAATTCATTTACTTACATTATTAAAATGTGCATAACATGTTCATTTTTAATGTTGAAGAAAATAACACATTGGATTAATGTAAACAAAAAAATATGTTGTTGAATATATTGCAATTAATTGTTTATGTTCAAAAAGGTGAGTCTCTTACATGAAGGAAACTGGTGAAGCTCTCTGAAAAGAAACAGCACTTTTCTACTATTGTTTGTTACAGCAGTTTATAGCTATATATCCAGCCTTGACCTGCACATGAGGATTTATTCTCTTTTTTTTGTCTTCTTTTTAGTCACACTGCACATTTCATAAGTTCATTCAAATCTCATATAGAATCATACTGTGCCATCCATGCATCACTATTTCTGTATCTGATTCTGCTCTTCTTCAGGCGCTCATACCAAACCGTGTTGTACCGACCCGACCCATATTGTGCCACCCGGCGGAAACATGTCTCCTGAGTGTTTTGTGTTACCTGTCCATGGAGAGCTGAGCCACCAGTGTGATGTCGGTGCCATCCTCGGTGGGTGTGTAGTCGTACTGCAGGAAGTAGAGGTGAATGCGGTGAACCGTGAGCCGCTCCCGACGGAAATCATAGCACTGATCGTCCTCATCCAGCTGCTCCAGAGCCGACTGCAGCTGAGGGCACAGCGCAAAGCACAGAAAATGGAAGTTTACTTTACCTTCTGTACTGCATTAGTATCATCAGCATTAGTGTTAAGACTTTAAAGATGCATTTAGATACTCTCATTTCCATTAATCATAAGCCATAAGACACCTGCCAGGCTCAGTGCCAGCTTTGTTTCTAAAGTTTGAACTAGTGCATTCACAAACAAAACAAATTAGGCCAGAACCTGAAAAGTTGGTTGTCAGCCAAAACCAGAAAGAATAGGTTTCTCTTTGGGAACTACAAGGTCATACACAGTGACAGAAGAGCAAATGTTATCGACTGAAACAACTACTTTAGAAAAAGTGTTAGCTATAATATTGTACATTTAGGAGCTCCTACTTCTTCTCTCTGTTGTGAACATTGAACATAAATAGACTGACTATTTGGAGGATCTGGGGTGTGTGTGTTACCTGGACGCTCTGTGGACTGGCCGGACTGGGACATCCAAAGAGCTCCCGTCGTAGCAGGTTCCCGTCGTACTCCAGAAAGGTCAGGTACAAGTTTCTAAAGAACTCCACGTGTTTGTTTTTCACTCGAAGCTTCTTTGGAGAATTCCAGTGGATCACCTGAACAAAGACAGCATTTACATAAATATTAAAGTGTATCCACTTCATATACTGTTGTGAGTGTAAGGAGGTCCATAAAGTTTTGCCATAAGTCTTTTAAGTATTACTCTAGTGAAACCTAACCCTTCTTTAATAAAGCTGAATTCATGTGCACCTCAGATTGTCCAAGAAAGGAGTTGTTTTACCGATTTATTTTCCTGATATATTCAACTTGTAAATTGTAGGTGCTGTGATTAGTGCACGTGATTAGTTAGTTAATATAACAAGCCAGATTTAACATTACATTACCTTTACCGTCACATACATTAATATTAACATTGCATTACTCTTTAATAGAAGATGAATGCTATAAAAAACTCAAATATAGCTTTAGCCACAAGGTAATTGCACTTGATAAATTGTAGACGATTTAGACTATATATATTCTAGTGACAAAGTGAAAGCAGCAGCAGTAGTCCATGTGAAGTGAAAGTGGGCTGACCTTGAGGTCGGACACCTCGGTGTAGCACTGCTCAGAGCGAGTGTGGTCAGACAGCTGCACGTTCCAGAAACAGGGCAGCTGGTGCACCAGCACGGGGTTCTGCTTTATGAAGGCATTAAAGATGTCCTGCAAACAGACACACAAATACATATACATCAGTCAGGTCTGTCCTACTCTGAACTCACTCTGAAAAACTGTATGATCACAAGTTATTCACAGGACAGAGCCTTTCATTCTCACCTCATTACACTCACCCACTTCACTTTCTGTAACTGTGAGATCAGCTTAGTTCATGTCAGTGCAAACTGTTAACACCACAGGGAGTGTCACTTTTCTAATCAGAATGAGGCCACATCTGTGTTTTGCAAAATGACCTCAGTTATCATGTTATCAATTTGACAGAAAAGACTAACAGTTTTATGTCTGTGATAAGACAGACTGATCCCCTTCAAAGCTCAGGCTTTAGGGAAGATAAAAGTTCAGAAACATAAGAAGCAACTGATACAGGAGGTTCATTCATTAAAATTAATTAACTTTCAGATACAATTCAGATGCAGACTACATTGATTTGAGGACAACCTTCTCACAGTCCAGCAGAGCACTAACCACTGCACTGCACAGTTCACATTTTTAAACCCACCTTTTGAACCCATAATCTCACAGGGCACTGATGTGGAAGTCTTGCTTACCTGATCTGCCAGTGATGTACTGAGCATGCTCATCAGCTCTCGCTCTGCTGTCAGCCTCCACATCTGCTCCCAACCGATTTTTCTCAGACGCTCCAAGTACAGCAAAATGACACCTGCAGTGACACAGCAGTTTATTTTCATGTGTCACCTTTGTCACTATGAGCTATGAGACTGAGGGCAGTACCTGTGTTAAAGCCACGGCCCAGGGCAGGCCAGGGTTTGTGGTTCTTCCACAGATTTCCTAGATACCAGTCACTCTGGTTCTCCACCAGACCAATCACCTGCTTATCTGGAAACACAGAACAACAAATCAGTATACCATAGAGCAGGGGTCACCACGGTGCTAAGAATAGCAGTAGTCACCAATAAGCTCCTCATTGTTAATAATTATTGTAAGGAATCATTTACGTGATCAGACAGTGTCTTCACACAGATGAATATCATTAATAATTATTAACAACAATATATAATTAAAGGTAAATTACAGCTAAAAAGTAAAATACAGCTGTTATTTCAGAAGAGTGTATCAAAATGGCAGCCCTTTGTATTACTCAGTACATCAGTATGTATTATTTTTAAGGTAGACACGTGTAACTGAACAGATTCAGCCTCTTGTGGACCATTGCCATGCCGTCCATTACATTCCTAATGTTGTTATTGACTTTATACTTCCAAGCGTCACCTTCAGTGTTATGTTAAACAACTTCTAAGGGGCGATAGTCAGGGTCACCAACAAACATGACGATACTGGAGGAGGTTTTGATAATGTATATCTTAAAAAAGAGGCGAGATCACTGTTGGTCTAAGCACCTTTGAAAACATTGCATCCTGAAGACGGGAATTCATTTCTCTCATTGTCGAGATCACAAAGAAAATGATGACCAACTTAATTTTCAACACATTTGAAAGTCTGCACAGGCTTTTTAAAACTTGTTCTGCTAAGTCACATTGTAAAGATCAGTTCTGACCATGGATGTACTAGCACAGCTGCTCCTCAAAAAGCCATAAAAAAAGATGTAGATTTATTGCCATATTGATATGTTGTGATTAATATGTTAAACAATCAGCGTGACTTCAGCAAACACTCAAATGAACAGGAAATAACAATGACTTTTCTGCTGCAGTTGGTGTGCACAGTGGCAAATAACTTATGTTGTAGTGACAGCTTTTTAGTGTAGAAAGGTCTTACCTGTGAACTTCCTGAAAATGCCCCAGAGCTCGGCGATGTCGGTGGCAAAGGTAATGTCCGTGTCCAGGACTATGACCTTGCTCAGGTCTGGGGGCAGGGCTTTGGTTAACGTCAGCTTCATCAAGCCGTAAATACCTGAGTAGTGTTTGTTGGGGATCCACGACACCTCAGACTGGAAGAAAAAACAGACAAAGAAACACTTCAAACAGAGAATTTAATGTATTTTCTCTTTAACCAATCAGCGGCATCCAGCTCTAGTGCAGCTGGGAAATAACCTGAATCAAACTCTCTCTCCAACTGTTAGCAACATAAATTTCACACCTCCAGACTTTCACAGAGATGACTGTATTCTGCTCACGACACAATTATGATGGACTCATTAGTGACTCATTCCTGTTAATCACAAAGATCTAATCACAAGCATCACAGGCCTTTTCTGATTGAGTCTAAAATACACTGTGAATGTTCACAACTGCTGTTAACACTGAAGATCAATTGGTAGTCACGTTTCCATGTGTTTCTTTTATTTTTTTAAACACTGTATAAAAATATTTCTGATATTGTGGTGTGACCTTCTTTACCAGCATTTAAGTGAGAGCATATTGTTGCCATGTGGCTTTAAAAAGAAAAAAAAAAAAGTCATCCACACGTGACCCACAGAGAATCTTAAAAAGGTACATCTCATTTTCCTCAGGCTTCTGCAAAACCAACTAAGCGTCTGACTAAATTATTAATTTATGTGCTTCTCTGCTGTAAATGGAAATGCACTTTGTTGCATCTTTTTCTCCAAAAAGCTGCTTCTAAATTTACATTTTATAGACATGTTATTAAACCTGTTCTTAACAGGCTCTCACTGTGTGTTCAGTGTGCATGAGATGGTGGTACAATCAACATCTCCTCTGGCATTTTCTTAACCTTTATTTTTCTCTTTAAAAGCCTCCTGACTCATGATTAGACTCTCCTAATTCAGAGAAAGTGGATCTGAGAGAGTGCACGGTCCGCTCGTCTCATCAGCTAGGGCTCGTGTTCTTTAATGTGAATAAATGGAGAGAGAAAGAGACAGTGCAGGTCCCAGCCTCTGACAGCACAAAGACTCATTGTTCAGCGAGACTGGAGGCGCACACATATTCCTGCTGCCTGGCTCAATTCCACTCAGTCTGAGAGCTCATTCATCAACTGCACAGGGAAATAAATGATTGGGAGTTTTGTGCTGAAGAGTCAGTGAAGTTCAGGAAGAGATCAGCTGATTCTCATCATTGACTGATTATTTCTGTCGCCACCTCCACACATTTCTAGTGCGCTACCAGTATAAAGAGACATATTATCTGGATAAATACCTTTTGACCCTAAGAGGCCGGTATCACGACAACATGTTTCACTGAAAACAAAAAGATTCAGAAACTTACCCCGCTACAGAGAGAGTTTGCAAACAGGCAGGTACTTTAGATGAAAGCCTGTAGCTAACTGAATGAACCACCTGCCAGTAGCCGCCCATCACAAGTTAATTTTCTCCAATCAGAGCAATCCCACGCCAATGGTAAAACACTCACTTTGTAGTGAAACCTGAAACTCATGTCAGTACTGCCACATTATTGGTAGAAATGTGAAATCACACAGAGCTTTAGGGACAAGATGGATTTTAGAAGTCTGTAAATCATAAAATCCAGCTGCTGTGTGAGGTATGCCACCTGCTGCATTGTCATATTTGCAATGAAAACATGTCTCTCTCAGTAAAAACTATACCCAGCTGGTTCCAGACAGCCATTTCCTGTTGCAACCACAAAGCAGGTAAATCAAAAGATATCGAAAATGCAGTGTTTTTATGCTTCAAAAGTGAATCCTCACAATAATAGTTCACATAAGATATGTCACATTAAATGTATAATTTCATAATAAATAAAAGGATGACATTCAAGCAGAAAATATTAAGGGAAAGGGTACCACTTTATAATGACTCACACAATAAAACAGTAGTTAAGCATTAATAAATGTGTTATTAAGAATTAGTTAATAAATAAACTATTTATAGACACTGAAATATCATTATATGTATAATTATACATGGGTATTATACTAGACTAAAACATTTATAACAATGTTTATAACGTAATAGTGATTGTTAATGTCGGATTAATGCCCTGTAAATGATGAATTAAGGAAATAATAAAGTAACAAATACTCAACTAATGCTTGATAGTGTTATTAAGTGTTGCCAGGGAAGTAAAAACAACAACAACAACAACAACATAAAAAAGGATATTCCGTTTGGTGGTTTGTTATTTTTGTCAGCTTTTCAATATTTTCAATATACTCACTCCCACTGTCTAACTATGAGATTAGATATTTCAGTCAAGTTGTAAGTTCTCCTCATGTGTAGTGGAATTCAGAACACAAATGCAATTACAAAGGACAAACCACAAAATACTGACTTAAAAACTGGAAACAGCTGTTGCCAAGAGACACTTTGACATAACACACTTTTGCATTTTGCACTCTGTCTTCTTGAAATATAGCTGTTTATTACTAGAAGTAATTTGTGTGAAAAAACAAAACAAAACTGTAACTGTGACCTTTTGTGTCCTTCTTGACAATCAAAGTGTGACCCCAAAATGGCTCAATGAAAACAAGGAACTTTTTCGAACACGAGTTTGACACATACAGAACAAAAGTACATCAAGCTCAGAACCTGTAAAATGAATCCTTTGAGGACTATAATATTTTCCTCGCTGTCTATTTCTTTCAAGTGTAATTCTGGCGCAGGAATAAATAGAAATAGATTAAATTGAATTCCATAACCAATCATTTATGGCCAGAAGAAAAAGAAAGGAGACAATGGGCTTTGCAATAAAATACTTTCTTATACAAATGTCAGCGATTAGTGATGACTAATGCATTTCAAAATTGCAAAAGAAAAAAAGACAGATTACTGTTAAGTCAAAGATGCATCTGTTGTAGAATGAATGAAGCTTTGAAGATGGATGTTTGTATATATATTTAAATGCAATCCTTCAAAGAATTCCTGATCCTTTATGATTATTACATATATAAAAGGAACTCTCTTGTGCAGATAATCCAACCATCTTTGATCTGCGTAATGTGAGGACACTGAATACACTGAGTCATGTTCACTTTGCTTTGAAGCTCCTCAGATGTGTGTAAACCCGCTTTTAAAAGGGTGAGGCTCTCATGTTAAATCAGCTTTAAGCAGAAATGGACCTGGCCGCTCAGCGCTGATTCGGATGTTTGGGGATTTTCTTTGATGTGACACAAGACGAGGAGCTCTGAGCAAACGAATGTATAAAGACGGGGCAAGCGTTTTCGCCGTGCTCCTCCCAGTCCATTTGCCTAACTGTGCGTCACTGAGCACTATCTTCAATTATTTTTAATTCCTTGGCCTCAACCTGTGTCTCAGTTTGAGGGAACAGAACGTGCCTGGATTTATGGAGTATCAACATAAAACATTCAAGTACACTCAACTACTTTACTAACAGAAAATGGAAATGTCTAGACTAATGCATCTCCGTTTTAAAATGCATAAACACTGCTGCGTTTTTGCCTTAAGTCTACACTGCCCCAGCCTTTTAGGGATTATTAAAAAATGGAAATACAATGGATCCTGTTTGAGACCTTGTATTTATACTCAGAGTGATCAGATCTAATGTGGCCCGCCTTAATGCAAGGTGTCAATGAGTTAAATGCATTTGAATGGATCCTGATAGACTGACCATTTGTAGAAGGCCTGTCTCGCATGTATTCAGATCACTACTGTATTCTGGCTATTCTAACTAAGGTTGGAGAAAGCGACTGAGCATGCTCCAGAGCCGGACACCAAGTATGAAAGGAAAAATCAAGTCTGCTGTAGCTTATGATGTGTTCATGTGCTTTCATTTCACAACACGTTAATCAAGAGGTGGAAGCAACAATGAAATGTGATATTATATCTAGAGAAATGGAAGACTACTGTATCTCATCACTTTAGAGCTCATCAGAAAGTAATAATTCAGATTCAACAGTAACTCACCTTGAGTTCATCTGCATCGTAGAAGCTGACCTGCACCGACGGGACCATCCAGGACTGGAACAGAGAACTCAGGATCTGATGGGCTACGGCGTCGGTGATGAAGTGAAAGTGAAGGGGGTTCCTCCTGACGAACAATTTAGAAATGTTAGGTTTTATTTTTCATTACATCACTTTACTTAACATAAAAATATCAGTTAATAATACAAGAAGAAATCAGAATCATCGTATATCAGAAAGGCCGAACTGACCTGTGAAATAGGACAGACTTGACCAAAGTGACCACGTCTCTGCTGGCATTGTGACCGGCACAAACACACGCCACATGGATCAACTGCACACACAAACAAAAACAGTCAGAGTTTAAAGCAGATACAAAAAAACATCTTTGATTTTAAGCCAGCCAGATTAAACCTGCTTAGACAAAACCTGACAATTTCAGTCTGGATCAGTGGAATCACAAAGCACATTACTATTTGTAACATGTTTCTCTGTGGAGCTGTGAAACAGGTTAAGACAGCACTTAACAGCCAATCACATCGGCAGGTCAGAGATATGATAACATGGAGATTAAACTAGCGGATCTAAAGATAATGCAGACAACTCATGCCGTTCTGTCGCATATGACCTGCAGCTGTTCAGAGGGAGAATGAAAAAAGACCAAGATAAATGTAATTGTAAACCTGTAAGTCACGTCTTGAAATGATATCGCTTGTACTGCTCGTAAACATTTCATGCTTGCTCCCCTTGTGCTGCGGCTGGATTCACAAACTCACTGAAATCAATCTTGTGCTGGTCTGGGCAATGAGACCACTGCCATTTCAGTGCTCATCTCAATGCTGTGTTTAAGGTTGGATGACGAGAAGACAATTTTGCTGTTTACAATTGCTCTGATTGGATTAAATGACTAGTACTGGCAGGTGGTTCATCCAATCACCTGCCTGCTCTTTGCAAATGCTTTTTATAGAATCCTTCACAGATTGTTCGGTATAGCACAGATTAAACCTGAAAAAACAACAACAAAAATCTTTACTTTTTCCATATTCAGTCCATAGACACTTTTTCACTTGTTTGTGACCCATTTGTTGTTGTTAATTGGTCAGTTGCTTGTATTTTCATCCTCTCCTTTGAACTTAACATGAGCTGTTTGGCCCACATTTCCGTAGAGATGTACCTCAAACTAGTTTCAAGTTACTAAATTCCCCACCGCACTAACCCCTTGATCTAGCTTTGTCATACATGGATCAGTAGTCTATCAATCTGTTCCAAACATAAATAAATTAATAGAAACTCTATGACACTATGAATGAAATATCATGTTCCAGTCGTCCTGAGTAAACGCTCTTTACCTCACACTTCTGAACAGGCGGGGCTCGGGGGCAGTCTGTGTGGTTGTTCTTCTCTTCGGCCGTGTTGTCCCCGTCGTCCGGTCCCGTGTCCGCTGAGGCGCCCCACTGCTGGTTACCATAGTTACCGTCGGGCAGCTGAGCAGTCCCCTGTGATTGGCTGAGCTGGAGTCTGATCTGCCGGTTCTCCTCTTCCACCTCTCGGACCCGGGTCTCCAGCACGGCCCGGTCCAGGAGCTGCGGGGCCGGGGTGTAGCCCAGACAGGGGGGCAGCAGCAGGGCGCGGCCGTCTGAACAAAGAAACACAGAGTAAGGTACAGCAGCCATCTTGTTGGTACCTAATAAGCCCTTATTGATGCAGCATGCTCACATCTCCCCAGAGCCACACTGAAAATTGGCTCATCACACTTTGTATTCTTCACTAATGGTGTGAATATCCCACAATGCATTTGGACTTGTGCTATTATAAGAACATGGAGTATTAGCAGAGAAACAGTCTGCATTAAAAAAAAAACCCAAAACAACAAAAACTAATTCCCTTCATCGCAATGAGTAGTGAATAACACATTTTCAGGGCTTTGCCATAAAAGAATAAAATACAATAAAAAGGACTGTGGAATACTGATAAAGTGATACCAGCATGATTATCTGGATAAAATAAGCCAGTAGGTCTTGGTGTTCTTGATAAAATAATCAAGAACAAGGTAAGAACTTTAAATTACAATTAAAAAAATATCTCATACTAATGATATCCGGTTCCCTGCTCATCCACAACCGATTAAAGACATACTGAAGTTATATACTAGACATGCATAGATTAAAATTCAACATAACAGAGACTAAAGTTAAATGTAACAGAATGGCCATTATTTTCTTTGCTTTCTTCTTTAACAAATGATCAGTGATGATTTTTTAAAGAACAGAGAAATCACAGAAGCTGCATTTCCCAGTCTATACAAGCTCTCTTTGAATTGAATGTAGTCATCCTTTATGGATCAAGACCGGCTATTCCCCCAGACATAAAGCAGTGAAATAGAAATACACACACAAATACACAAACCAAAGTCTTAGTTTTGTTTCAATAAAACAGAGAGGCAAGTCTCATAAAAGTATTGCAGTAGCTGTAGGGGTGATGGAGTTAAAAATTCCTGACCGGATACTGAGCTATCAATAATAGAGAGTATATGGTATCATCAGCTTCTCCTTCACTTTTGTCAGAGCAACTGCCCACAGCTGAACTGAGGCATGCTGGGAATGTCCACACCTCCATCTGTGCCGTAGGAGGAGAAAGCAAGGAATAGAGAAAAATCTGCACTATAGGCCTGGTTCTCTGTGTCCCATTAGATGAAATAACTCACTAGACCCAGCAGTAACAAATGCAACCACTTTTCTTCTCTCAGTCATAAACCTGAAGGGGCCTTTTCTATTCTTTCTGAATCTAATGTGAAAGAATAGCAGCAGAAAAATCAGGATACACTTTTACTAATGTTCATCAAAGGGCTCTACTGAGCACCTGAAGATATACACTATATATAATAAATAAACAATGAGGCTATATAGTACATACAAGTTGTGTTTGTTAATGATAATAACAAATCATTTTAAGATGTAGATGCACTGCCATAATGCACCTACATCTACACAAGGCTTGCACCTGTTTTAATAATATTAATAATAAATGAAATGGTGCACCTAGAGAGTGTCCAGAATAAGAACAATGTAGTCAGTTTCATGAGCTCATTGCAAAGGGGGTAGATGTTTGTTTTGAGTGTTTAAAAAGAGACGGACCAACATTTTGTAAAAGGGTCTATGAGGTTAACCAACACCCTCAGTTTGGAGAAGCAGATAACCTCAGAAACCTCAGCAAAAACCTCAGAGAAGCCATGTACTTCTATAAATACACATCAAAACACGACAGTTTTTCTCAATGTCCATTTAAATGTGTTCTGTAACAACACAATATCAAAGAAGAATACACTAATTACACACAAAAACAATTCATGGGAGCTGAATTGTCATATGTATATTTGTTATACACAATCATACTATTAAGACTCAACATAAAAATGATGTTTCTCACTTAATGTGACTGATTAATGTAAGAGTATACTTTGGGAATGATGTAATAAGTTGTTCGAAATACTGAATTAGTGCAAAATGTTATTATTACATATGTTACTGATATTTTCACGATATAAGCTGCTGTAAAAATGCCACGTATTGTGTGTTTTCGCTGACCCTATTAGCAGACATATATGACACAAAGCCTGTGTCATTGCTCCTGTCTGCTTCTCCAAACTGGGTGTGTTTTGACCATTACATAGTAAGGAATATGTTACCAGCTGCTCAGTATCTCATAGACCTCCTTTTACAAAATACTTCTAATATCTGTTGCTCGACTCTCCTTTATTCAAGCAAGCTCTACAGCACATATGTCAAACTCAAGGCCCGGGGGCCAAATGCGGCCCTTTGCAGTGTTTTATGTGGCCCTTCAATACATTTGGAAAGTTATATTTTTGGCACTAGATTTTAATGATTTTGATTTTTGCTACAAATTCAACTAAAACCTGTTGAAGTCCAAATAAAACATGTTCAAATCTGACTAAAACCTGTTCAAATCCAATTTAAACCTGTTCAGATCTGATTAAAACCTGTTCAAGTCCAACTAAAACCTATTCAAATCTAAATAACCTTGTTTAAATCCAACTAAAACCTGCTGAAATCCAACTACAAAGAGTTTCCATAAACAGATGAAATTAAAGTTAAAAGATAACTTGAACTCTCACATTCAAAATTTAATAAAAGCTTCCAAATGTCACCATCTTCGGCCCCTGAAAGGATTCTTATTAACTAGTTATTATATAACTTATTAACTCACCACTTTGAGTTTGACACCACTGCTCTACAGTCAATAGTCAAATCCACCTATTAAACATTTACATTCCCTTGCAATGAACATATATAAATCCATTTTACTGTTTCCAAGACATGTATTTCTTGTATTTATTCTAGAGATTATGACAACATATGTTACTGTCAGTGATGCTCTGGTGAGTTTTCAATAGCAATATCACTGCTGTGGGTCACTGACTTTACATAGGGACTCTATATACAGCATATGATAATAATATGCCTTGGAATGTGAATGTGAGCATAGTCTGAGTCATCCAAGTGCTGTACTAAATAAATAATGTATTTTTAACATTGGTTTACATTGGAGAAACACAACACCATGACTCTAAAGCATCAAAAGCTGTCAGAATATAACCTGAACTGGGGTTTTCCAAATCACTGTGGCCTTTAAACACATTTATGAAGGCTTCATTCAAGTTGAAAAGTAAAAAATCAGGATCATATTTCTCACATAAAGAATAACCTGCGCTGACCATCTCGCGTTTGCACAAAATGTGAAGCTATTTAAATATTCTGCCAGCAGCTCCAGTGAAAAGCATAGAGTCCCTCACTTCCTGCACAATGCCAGAGCTTTATAAAGCAATACATTCATGAGTCCCTGTCCGAGGCTTGCAGTGCATTAGAATGAGCTTTATTCCAGGATAACGATGACATCTGAGGTCGGCATGGTCCTACTCTGTCGGCCGTTTTACTACTGCTCTCACAAAGATTAAGCACTTCTATAAAGGCAGCCTAATAGATGTTCTGAGAGGTGTTTCTAGTGCGGCTCTCGGTGACGTCACGAAGACAAGCCAACACTCTGAAAGCTTAAATGTTGAAGTGAGAGGTTGGACTTCAAATGAACACAGCTGCAAAGCATAAATCAAAACTCATATCTTGTCCAACCTCACCTCAGTTTCTTTATCATGAATTTATGAGACTTCCACACAGGGACTTTTAAAAGCTCTCACTATAATCCAGAGCCCCATTTATGATTTTTTTTTTTTTTGTGCCAGCAATAATCCGTCTCAGTCAGCCTTGTGTCCTATTAATACTCAATGAGAATCACAGCATACAAACAAGCCACTGTCCCCTTTCTGCTACAAAAGAGCAAGCTGAAAGACACTTATCACATATCTAGGTTACTCAAATAAGTACAACTGCAGCATATTAAATACACACTATTGTTTTTGTGCATATATGAGCTATTTACACCAATATTGTGTTGGTCCCCGTTTTTCTCCAAAGGCCACCTTCTTCTATTGCTCCAAGGTCCAATTCTGATGCTCACACTGATGGGGCTTTTGGGGTGAACAGAGATTTTTGATAGATACTGACCCCTGCAGACTGGGAACCCCTAACAAGAGCTGAAGTTTTGGAGATGCTCTGACCCAGTCATTTAACCATCACAATTTGGCCCTTGTCAAACTCAGTCAAATCCTTACTCTTTCCCATTTTTCCTGCTTCTAACACATCAACTTTAAGGACAAAATGGTCACCTACTGCCAAATAAATCCCACTCACTAAAAGGTGCCATAATAAAGATATAATCAGTGTTATTCACTTTACCTGTCAATGTCACAATGATCGGTGTATTTTCAAATATTACATGGAAATATATTTGGTTTAATTCAAAAGTGTCACGTAATCATCAGTCATTTCTGCATTTAATTACATTCTGGTTTCAGTAATGACTTTCGGTTTAGGTTAGTATGGTCTTGAGTTCAACACTAGCCCAAACTGTCTTGAAAATGGGCCTATTTCATTTTCATCTGCCTATTTTAATGATCAGCTATATGGACTACATTTTACTTAAGTGCATTTAGTAATTTTTTTAAGTACTAACTCTCCAGGTTACCGGCCAGCAGGTAGAGCCAGGTGAGCAGCACCACCGCTGTGACGGACGCCAGCAACAGCTTGAGGCGGCCGCGGCACAGCACCAGGTGCATGATGGGAAGGCAGCGCTGAGGCGTGAGGGTCCGTGGGGGTCCAAGGGCTCAGGTCGGGCTCAGTCCCTCGTCAGCTCTCAGCAGCATCGTCTCATCTGAAAACAACAAAACATTAGTTCAGTTCATTTCAAACTTAAACAACATCTTGGTGCCATTGTGACTCTTTGAAATAATAACAGATGATAACAAATATATCTGAAGGACACCACTGTTGTAATTGTACCAGAGCCTCTGTCAGTTTGCGTTTGAAGCGATAAGCTCTATATATTACCCACTGGTGTATGTCATGTTTTGCATTGACAATAGAAGCAAATACTGCAGAGAACCATCCCATTTGTTATTCTGGAGACTGTTTGAACTTTAGCCCAATGTGAGTATCAGCTCAGCTCAGGCCTGAAGGACAAGGGAACGTTCAGATAAAACCTGAGCTACAAAACAAAGCCAGTCTCCACCAGTTACCAGACACAACAGACTCCAACTACATTAAACTGCTGGAAATGAAAGAATTCAATACGATGTTATTTATCAACAGGCTAGAATTGTTCTGTTCTGACCATAAACACCGCATGAACAGTGCACCAACAAACCTGTTTTAACGTCCAGTGGATCTCTTTAATTGACATCAACAGTATTTAAGTGTTCCCTGCAAAAAGTTAACTCCAAAAAGCAAGAGTGAAACTGTAACATACGTAAATAGAAAACCTGGAACACAACTGACCACAATTGTACTTTACGTTATAGAAAATAGGGGATAAAATTGCAATCTAAGAACTAAGAGACACAAAGCACACCACTGTCAAATGAAGCTTGCCTTGTTCTTGTTATCAACGCCCCCAAGATAAGAAGACAGAACACACAATGCAACTTTATCCAATAATCTAACTTGTAATCATTGTCTTTGCTGCATAAAATGCCTGAACATGACTTCATTTCTTATTGCTGCTAGAACAAAAAGAGCTGGTAGTGCTACATTGAATTAAGAATAGAAAGACAGTCGAGATCAAATTCCCTTTAGGAACAAAGAAGGGGGCTTAGAAGCAATTAACAATAGGAAAACAATGACACCAGAGGCACTAACAAGGCAACTGATATATGCATTTTGGGTATCATCTGACCTTAATGACATAACAAGTGTGGGGCTCATCCTTGAAAGTGAAACTCTTTTATCTTATGTTTGTTGGTGTCTGTGATGATCCCTAATAATTTGCCACGGGCGTCTTGGCAAGCGCCTGGAGACCACTCAGGGCCACATTGTGCTGAAGTGTTAAAGGAAAAGAAAGAGAAGTAGAGTGTCCAAGTGCGGTGGGATGATTTATGAGTTAATTAGAGTGGCTGATGTATGTGCGGCGGCGCGTCGTTAGAAAGACGAGAGCTGCTGAGAGGGCGGCAGACTCGAGAGGGACACACCGGGCCAGGAGGAAGACGCGAGACAGAGGGGAACCTACAAGAATGAAAATAAGAAGGGGCAAAGAAAATAACACTTAACAGCACAATAAAGAAGTCAGAAAATAGGCACACAAAGCAAAACAAGAGAAAGACATTTTAAAAAGACAAGACGGAAGAAACAATAGAAACAAAAAAGGGGACCCAAACATAAAGAGGAAAGCGGCGGTTTAAATGGCCGCTTGTGTTGGTTGTATAGGAGTTCCACTGAATTTAGAAACACTGCAAACACTGCACTTTCTTCTCCCGACAACAATCTCTGCTTTTACTGTCATACAGCCTTACTGCAGCTTTTATAGAGTGCAGCAATCCCAGGACAGTCTTTACCTCTGCAGCAGGGTTTCAGGTGGAACACTTTACATGACACTAGAGAAATTTAAATGGTCGCCTTAGTCTGATCACATTTGTGCTTTAAAAAATGTAAATGTCTTAGTCTGAACGCAACGGCGGTAATTTAAATTTCTCTTATTCAAGCTAACAAATCAAGATTGATTGTTGAGCTGCTACATCATGTATACAGATGAGCCCAACTGCATGCTCCACAGCACAGCACCCACAGAGCGGAAGACAAGAAGTAAACAAATGAGGGAGATGAACGGGGCTTAAACTTGGAAGCCGTTTACATTACACCAGAACACAAACACTGGCCTGTGGCATATTCAGCAATTCCACGGATTACACTCAGCTGTAGTATTGACAAAAGCTTTTTTCCGGATCAGCGCTGATAAACTACAAAGAAAAAGTTGTGTTTCTGTATTGGTTTTGAAGCACAGAAACACAGTATTTCACACTTGTTCTACTTGCTGTGTGTTGCCACCAGCCAACAGCAGTCAGGAAACAATTAGAACACCATCCTTTTTTACTGAGGACGCCATCTTTAAGATAATTTGTAGTTAAGTCATGTGACCACCCTTTTCAAAACGGAAAACACAGTCATTCTTAGTGGAAATAGCAAAATGGCTTTTTAGACAAAGAGATATATGCTAGCTTAGCTTAGTTTTACAGTGTTAGTGTTTGACAAATAAACCTTTACACATAAAGTGAATTGTGAACTGGATGTGTTGGGCTATTTTAAAGGACTTGTGGTCATCCCTTTTCACAAAATATGGTGTAAACAAACATTTTTGTAGGTGTCAGGGATGTTTTTTCAAAGGGCAATCATTCTGCAGTGATCGGACAAGAGAAAAACCAAAAAAACATCATTGGTGTAAAGAACAAAAACACTGTATTTCTTCAAGCCAATAGCTGTCTGGGACCATCTGGGACATCATTGTTTTCAGAGTTTATGCTATTATACCCTCTGCCCAGAATTGTGTTTTTCAAATAAACTCCCACAAATGAAATGTCAGATTAAAGATCATTGTGTTATTTTATTTTATTTCAATTAGTCTTGTATGAGTAAAAACTGCAACAAATAAAAGAAGTGGTGGGTTGCCGCTGCATTCTTATCCTTCACAATGTAATATTATCATATCAAAGACCTTTAACCCCACGAGTGAATGACCCAACAGAAACCACTTAGGACTTCCCTCGGGACATTTCCTCAATGTGGTACCATCACACGTTGGTTCCTCACATTTAGTGGAACAAGTTCCCTGTAACGTCCAGTGACCGTTGCCTTTGATTTATCATTGTGACGGTTATGGCTGGAGGTCGCGGTTAATCTGTGCTGTTGTCATCACGCTGGCTGCTCTGGGAGGATTTCTCTGTGTGATCTATCAAAGGCAGCCAAGGTGGATTAAAGGCTCTGCGCCCCGAGTCGACCTTTCATTTTATTTCTCTGCTCACGCACGCACAAAACGCACACGCACGGAGCAGAGCCGGTTTCATATCGATAGCACGCTGGATTTATCATCACAGGCTTTTGGGTTTGATGTTTGTGACTAACTGAACTGAAGTTGTCATCTTATTAAAAGACGTCCCATTTGCTGTCATTTAAATATGTTCTATATAACTGCCTTTTCTGACGTCAGTGGTGCCCTTTAGTACTGGACAGTATGTAAATTTTGTGGCTTTGTAAATGTATACGTTACTCTGTGTAATTGAAGTGATGCAGCAGCAATAAAAGGCCAAGAGTTCATGACACATCCCCACTCCAACTCCTCCTGTAGATGTATTTCTATTATAACAGTACAATGTTTATTCAAGAAGAACTTCAGTAAGATTTAAGAGATTAATTTCCAGTTAAGCCAGAAGAGAATGAGATTAAAAGGTAAAGCCTCTCTGAGCTTTTCTAGTGAGTCCTGTAATTCTGTAGAGCAGACAGAGTTGTCTGGTGGGATGCGTTATGTATAAATCACAAAAGACTTGGCAAAAGTTGGCTTAAGGCAAAAAAACAATAAAAAAAAAAGATGGCCGAGATCATGACGTAAAAGAACAAGGCTTATTTTCTGTAACACTGAGGTCCCTTCTTTAAAGACAAGCCATCTCACACTATCTTCGTTTCAACTGGACCTTGTGCTGTACCACTCCAGTGAAAACAAGGCTACTGTCTCAGCTCTGTTACTACCTCCATGTTTTGTCCTGCAACAATCAACAGCTCATATTATGCTTTTCAGGCGACACAGAAAAAAGACAAGCCACTGTCCACAGCAAAAGTAATAAACAACACAAAAAAAACATGATAAAAAAAAATCAGAACCAAGAAGCACATGATTTATTTGCATACATAAACACAAATGTAGGGTCTTATACAATATGTGATGCTACTGATGATCCATCTTATCTCTGTGATGACCAGCTCCCAATGCAGCATAAAGACGTAATCAGTTGGAAGAACAATTAACAGAATCCAACAGTCAAATATAAACCGAAGTATGTCTGCTCTATTGACAGACTGTCCATGACTGAAATAAGCTCACAATGATATTATATTGCATATTAAATGACTGGGTTATATTTACACAGAATGGTCTTTGGATGAGGTGAGGTTATAATAACAGGATAGTGCAATACAGATATAATTAAAAGTCTGCGAAATGCTGACTGTAGTCATATGAAACCAAGAGACAAAAAGCTTTCCAAACCAAACCACTGCTTCAAGCTAAAATTTGCCAGAAACTCTCCAAAAGTCTAAACTAAACCATATTCCCAGTCCGATGAAACCCACAAACTATGTAGAGAAAAGTCAAGCTCTTGTCCACTTATGGGAGAAATGTATGAAATCCACTTCATTTGCAAGAAAGTTTGCGTATTTTCATTTGCTTTTTTCAGAGACATCAAATGCATAACTCATTACTTTGCATTCTTTCTTCTCTCTCTATTCTCTTCCCTTTTTCACACATATTTCACTCATGTCTATGTCCACAACAGCCAATAAAGAGTGGAAAATCACATTCAAAAAAAAAAATCACAAAATCTGTACCTATATCACAATAATGGAGGGAAACGATTCAATAACAATACAGGCAGTATGTTGTCCCACCTCTAATGTAAGAATACCAGTACCATACCAGTTGTGGTGCATTTATAGCATCAGGGCAAATGCAAATGGACCAGAAATTATACATTGCTAGGAATTTCCACAGGATGAGAATGCATGACAGCGTGACCTGATAAAGACACCCCAATCTGCTTCTTCTGCAGAGCTAAAAATGTGCCCCGAGACATGCAGATATATTTTCAGTTTTGTACAGCTTCACCCACAAAGACATGGTTTAACCTCTGAGCTCAACACTACAGTGACTGCATTGACTGGGATTTGACAACATTCTTAAACTGCTCTTGCAAGAATATACTCAATTTAGTTGAAACAATCCTTCTCACCAGAGAAACAACCTGAATTTCCACACTGTTTTAGGGCGCTGTTATCAACCAGGCAAAACCCCAGTGTCCAATTTCTCCACATTCTTTGTATTGTCTCTTTTATGAGACTGTAAAGTGAATCCTCGATCCTTTGGCTGTAAAAGACTGCAGACGTCACCTTCAACTGAAATAAACTGGAGCTCTACTTACAAACTGAGTCATGAGGCTAATCATTAACTTTAGAGCTTTTGCTTGCAGCGAGGCTTCTCGTGTGGCATCATAACACTCAGATGTGTATTATAGGAAGGTATCTTTTCATCCACACAGTAAATGTAAAGGAGAAACCCCAGGCAATATATACAGCTTAGACAGCCACTATTTCCCAGAGAAATTCAATGTACTGGCTTAGTCAATCTCAGTAATCACACTTTTATGCTTGCCCTCTTGAATTCACAGAAAAAACATAATTCTCTTAGTTGAGATAAAATTCTACATACGCTAAGGTTGGACTAGGATCTTTAACATCGTCTTTATCCAACTGGGTTGAGGGTATAGTTCAGATTTCTCATTGTCAGACTAACACACCTGGATAATACTATTCACAGTGGGACTATTGAGCTAAGGTTGGAAAAGCGCTCTGAGCATTCTTCTGAGACAGCGGCACAAAGTAACATATGTAAATGCATGTAGCAAAGGAGCCTAGTTTATTTGCATTAAACGCTACAAACAAGTCAGGTTTAACTTGGCTGTTTTTTTCCATTTAACAAAGACTAAATGGGAGTAAAACCAAGAGCACATGACTGCAGCACTAACCTCAGAGGAGCACTGTGGACTGAATAGTTCGATTCTTTCCAATCCAAGTTAAACTGCTCAATCAAGCTATGAAATAGCTGTGCATGTAAATGTCACAATTACTGGCTTAACTCAAATGAAATCACAGTAATCTGAATTTCTCTCAGTCAGGCTAACCTAACCAATGAAGTGATTCATCACTGAGCTGTTACTGCATGTATACAGCTTAGTCAAGCTAAGATCAGACCAAGTGCACGCTCCACAGTGCTGGCACAGAGCCCCACAAGGCAGAGTGAGAGAATTAATGAATACATAATCAAAACACAACTCAGTCAGAACTTTTAGTTGTGAAAGACACAGTTATATTTTGAAACAGTTCTCTGCAAGTCACACTTTTTAAACCTTTAAACATTTTCAGTGAGTTTAAATGGTAACTCCTGCCTTCTTCTATTGAATCAGCTATGTGTTTTAGTTACTTATTACATTTTTCAGCATTAACAAGCACTATATCTCAAACAAGAGTCATTTTTAAATCTCAGAAAGACATTACAATTCAGGCCCCCGTGGGAGGCCTATAAATCAAACAGACTAAGAGATAAGTGCATATTAAAACCAAAAGCCAGAAGCAGCAACCTTTGATCGGGCCTCACCTGGACCTCCTCCGCGGAGCTCAGCATGGTCTAAACAAGCGAGGGCAAGTCCAAGTTCAGCTCTGAGAGCTAAGACCCGCCTTCCCCTACTGTACCTCCCTCCCAGTCCCTCCCCATGTCCCGCTCTGGTATTGTCAGCCTCCGACAATAAAAAAAAAAAACCTACAGCTCCTTTTCTCAAGACTTTTGTCCTAGATTCTTCCGCCCACCTCTTCCTCATTCCCTCCCAGCTCCTAGTTCAGAGAGGGGCTGTAAATCAACCCCAGGTCTGGGCCAGGGCTCTGGTTACAGCCCCCCTCCCACCCTGTCTGTTTCCCTGGAGGGCAGGTCCATCCGTGCAGGAGGAGAGAGCAGCGGGAGGTGTCACCTTTCATCGAGTAAGCCCCCCACCAACCCCCACCTGCAAGAAAAGACAACGCTTTGTTTCTGAGAAAGGAAAGGAATGTCAGGGTTCACGCTGTTTTCCAGGTTATTATCAGTAAAAATCTACCTGCTTTGATTCTGAAAATGACCAGAACAAAAAAGAACCGACACGAGCAAAGACGAGATTGTTACTTCCAACTAGCATTATTATACACATGCTGCTAAAAGATAACCTTTGCTTCCAGTTAGTCAATTATTTTTCAGATTTCAAGAAAAGCATAGGAAACTGAAATAAGTGTCACTGTTATGAAAATATGTATGAATAATCCAACTGGTGCACACAACCCTAGTCTTAAGACTCACTGAGTAACGGCTAAATGCAGGCATTTAATGAGCATATGACGTTTTGATGTTTTTAAGGGCTTCACACCTATCAAAAGTTGAGTCATTGGAACATATTCTATCAGCAACACTAGGCTGGTTGAGACTGGCCATGAAAAGTAACACAATGAATTATCACCACCCAAACCCATTTCTTTGAGTCAAAGTTGTAAAGCTTCTAATATATACATGTACACACAGATGTGCAAATATGATTAGATAAGAGCGTTCATCTTTGATATTTGCAGCTAAATATCTCATGTTACAATGAGGAGGGCCATTGATCCCAGCTTAACAAGAGCTGAGACTGTAACTTTTCTGGACCAAGTGATCGAACAGCCTGCAGAGTGTGACTGGGCTAAACAGGATCAGATCTGATGGACACAGTTGGAACAGGCCTGTGTTAATGGATAAATGCAGATCTCTGTGGAGATGTGAATGGGTCTGGCTCATATTCAGTACGTTTACATGCAGGTAGACATTTGAATTGTTGCCTTAGTCCTATTATAACCGGACTTGAATTTTAACACCTTACTCTGGATTGGGGAAGCAATCATTAGAAATTTCTCCAAATCAGAGCAACACACCCAACTTGACAAAAGAGATAATCATGGTCTGTTCCACAATACATGGTCTGTTCCACATTACCATCTGGAGGGGCTTTGCTAAAGGGCAGGTTCTGGTGCCATGGCCCAGCTGTGAATACTTTGCTTGGAGCAGTTCATGCTGGATTTTTGTGAGTTTTTAAACTTTAAAAATCTTGCAAGAATGCAGTTTCAGCTCAAGGTAATAAGACACCTGTATAATGCTGTTCATTGTCAGATTACTGCTGCATGTATACGGGTTACTCCAATTAAGGTTGGAAACAGCACAGTGAGCATGCTCCAGAATCAAACAGTGGCACAGAGTAACACATGTAAACAGATCAAAAAAACACAAAAAGAGCAGTGTTCAGAGACGTACTCATTTTCAGACCAGCGAAGACACATATTTTGGCTCACACTGCCATGACATTTGTTATGCCCCGTCGTGCTGTAAAACTTAAACAAAGTAAAGCTAAAAAAGAAAATCAGCTGGATACAATTAACACTTGACGCTACAAACCAGTCAGGTTTAACATTAGCTTCTTTTCTCATTTTTAACAAAGACTTAGTGTTGTGAAATACAAACTACACATAAATGTCTAAACTGGGGCTGACAACAAAGTATTTAGATTCTCTCTTGTGCTGTTAACTCAGACACAAGTGGGAAATCCAACTGAGAGGGATTTATGGAGCTAAGAGCATAATAGGAGTAAGCTCTGCATGTAAATGTACTGACATTGTGTTTCTAGCCAAAGCACCCCTAACAGGAGCAGCATGTGATTATATTGAAGCTCTCAGTGAGTGAAGAAGAGGTGTCTGCACGTATGTGTTCAGAGAGAATCATCAGAGAAAGTTGTGCCACAAACTTTTATGGTTTAACAATTTATTTATCCTTATAAATCAAAAACAGGGAGTCAAAATATCATTCATCCAGGGTTTTTTTTTTTACACAGCTAAATTAATACATTATATTAAATGTAGCAAAAGTGAAGGGTTATGAAAGTGTAGAATTCAATTCAAAAGTCACTTTAGTTTTGTATTTGAAGAGGGGGAAAAGTTGAGTTGGATGTGTTGAGAAAGAGAGAAGCGAGGTTGAAGGGTGTTTTTGATCAAAACAGTCTGTGCACATTGCTGAGTACGTACAAATGTGACACATGGAGTAATATGATACATAATCTTGCATGAAGGATCCAGGCAGGTAACTGAAAGACGGTCAAAAATGGCATTTAGGGTGAAGGGTCAAAGAAAGATGGTCTCTTCTGAGTAAAATCAAATCATTCTCTGCAGTGGTCTTTGATCTCATGCATCACTTAGTGCTTATGTACAGCGATGACAGTATATTCACACAGTTTCAGAAGATGACAACAGAGATGTGTGGATATGATTACGACTTGGGAGGGTATTTATGTATGTAATCCACAAATCTAATAGCTCAGCTTAGACTTTACATATAAATTACATTGTGAGGACAGAAAAGCTCTGTGTGATTACTCCTGATATAGACTGCTACTGTGGGCTGCATTCACTGAATATGGAAAGCGAATCCTTTCATGCAAATCATGTCAGAGTCATGCAGAGACCACCGAGTTTTTGTACAGAGCGGTGTGAACAAGTCGGGGATGTCATCAGGAAACAATACGCAGCTAAACTCTCTGTTTGCACGTCGTTTACACTTTTAAATTAAATTCGAACGCCGTGTAAACAAACCCCCTCGGTAGTCTGCGCACAGGTATCTGCTGTGCCAAACATGATTAGATGAGGAATAAACTCAGTCTGTTTTCCAGAGCCTGAGGCATGACGCCGCTGTGCTGATGGAGGCTGAGCACTGTGTAAACAGTACTTGCCGTGCCGCTCTGATCCCACTGTTACAGTTTAGATGAGCTCGCAAATGGAAATACTGATCAGACAGAAGAGAGTTTACCCCAGTTAAAAGTTTAAGTCATAAGGACAGTGACTTGCAGTAGGTCTTTGGTTGGGCTGGGGATCGCAGTGGGAACACAAGACATTTCTGGGGTTAATCGTACAAAACTGCTTAGTGGAAAGGTGGACTTAGTGTCTCATTTTCGGGGCCACCGTCGTTACAAATTATTTCCGGCTTGAGATGACTAACACATAGAAAGGGGGTAAAAAGCAATCAGAGACTATCGTGGAGGAAGATAGAAAGATGGCGGTCAAGGTGAGAGAGGCGTAGAAGCCACTTAATCGGAGCGACTCCACAGAGGTGTACACAGCTCTTTAACAAAGCGAGTTTAAAAGGTCAGGACAGCAGCCAGTGTTTACAGCCGCTCTGTTAACACTTCTTCTCATTATAGAGTCAGGGTCATGGCTAACAGCCCACAAGAGCACAACAGACACCCCCACAGCAGAGACAGACTGGACCCCCTCTGTTCACTGACACCAACAGGAAACAGACTATAAATATCTATTAGCACAACACATACAGTCGTCTAGTATCCTCTTCATGTTACGTCTGGGTCGGGCACTAGTCTTTTCTTGTAGTCTTCTCGGAGACTAGAGCGGAATATAAAAAGCCACTGAGGAAGTTCCACACTGCATGGTTATTCAGCCAAGCACTCCTAACATTACAGCCACGTACCCACTGAGAAGTATATGGTATGAGTCAGGTCACAAGAAAACCCAGAAATGACTTGTGTTTTCAAAGCAGTCCTGGATAGAGTCAGCCACGTAAACAGAGACATCAAACATGACAAATAAACCTCAGAATTTAAAGTTTCAAAATGTAAAAAAATTGCACATTGCACTTACAAATTAAAGGTTCAAATACAATTTAAGTATTAGCTATAGTTTTAATATGTCACAGTAATTGAAGCATGGAAACTACTACATACAAGAAATGACACACTTGCAACAACCATTTCACAGTGAAATTATTGAATAAAATTGCATAATAGGTGTCGGAATGGCTTTAATGGCTTGTTTCCACTGAGACGATACAGTGCAGATTGGTTCTGGTGCATTTTCATTTCCAAAGGAGTCTGAAGTGTTCCCAAAAAGTGCACCGTACCACACCACAAAGCTGGAACTGGACCCCAAGCAGTTCCATCTTTGTGGTGCGCTTTGGAAAAGGAGGAGCTAAACACTGTTATTAGACGATAGGTAAAATATTTTAAAAAGTCTGCTTCAAATACGTTTTCTATCTGATCACATTCTTGTTTAAGTGGCAGACATCACTCTTCTCGACCCAGCAGCGTGTAAACACATCTTCATAGGTTACCCATACCATACCCTCCTATACCCCACCCCACAGACCCGACCTGGACTATATCTCACAGTGGAAACAGGGTTAGGTGAAGTTTGTTGTTTTCAAAACAAACGCTTTCTCTTAAATCACTTGTTTAAAGCCCTATAAGAATTATGAGAGTCTGCTTTTAATTTGTTTTTAATTTTTGTCCCATTGACTTGGACATAGTCTAAGCATTTGGATGTTGCAACCACAATACTGTGATACCATTATATGATTTTCTTCAAGGTTATCACATGCATACTTCTGTGTCACAATGCCGTCACTGTTTATGTAGCTCCTATCCTATCCATTGCAGTATAACACATACCGTCAATGGGTTCCAGCATCAAACCACACTGTGCTCTCAGGCTATTGTATATAGGGAAGTCTCAACTGTAATACCAAATAAATCCTTCAATTGCAACCTAAACTAGTATCCAGTACTAAAACCTAAAGTAACATTCATTCACTGTGTCTTATTATGCATACAACTACAACTTCAATAATAACAATAAATTCTATAACACAGATAAACAAATAAATACCTCAAAGTGTATTTAATGTGAAAGAAATATAAAGAATCTCAGGTCTCTTCTGCCACACTGTCGCTGGCTGTTTGTGCTGTCAGACCGAACATGGATCGAACTACTTGTGTCAATACTGCATTGATGTTTAAATGATCCCTGGAGAGAAGCAATTTTAAACTAATTACTAACCAAACCAACAACCATTAAGAGCCCCTCATTATGTGGCGGAGGTAATGCCACAAGAGGATTCTGGCACTTTAAAAATTAGAAATTTCTTAAATATAAATATAAACAAACATAAACTTGAAATTGACACAAAAGTTTAAACAGTGCGAATTTAGATCCCCTCTTGTCAAGCTAACACACCGAGCTGTGATTCATAGTTGGCTTAATGTATGCAAACATGTTAAATAGACTACGGGTAAAAGTTTTGCAGATGCTCCAGAGAGTAAGACAGGAAGTAAACAAATGAGAGAATGAGAAAAAGGGGAACTCGGCTTGAGCTTGGAGCTAGACCCACACATTTTCAGACTTGCAAAAAGACATAATTTATGCTGGTGTGCTGTCGGATCCCTTGTTGCCATTTTTTTTTTTTCTCTCTCTCTCTCTCATAAGGTAAAAAGTTCAGTTGTACTGTATACTTGCCTTCCAGAGATTTTGTACAAGTTGAACTTTATGAAGATATAAAGCCAACTATGTAGTAATAAATGATTGTTTATTGAATATTCATTGCAAAGTAAAACTGTTTTCTTTGTGAATGGTTGGATAGATAGTTACAGTAAATCTGTCTATAAAAAAATGTTAAAAAATTACATATTACTATACTATATACTAGTCATAATCATGGCACTTAGAGGCCTAATCGATAAATAAGTGTGGCTCGACAAAGTTGTACATGTGAACATATATATAACATACATACTACCACTACAAGACAACCTACTTAATTGGGAGTGTTATTTGAATCTTTAAAATTGATTCCTGTGGCTTTTAATGCTCTGTTTTTTCAGTCTATAATGGTTATTTAAATCAGAAATAGTTGGCATGCTGTCAGGTTACAAGTGGAGCTCAATGAACAGTGCCAGAGGCGGCCCACCAGCTGCTCTCACTGAGCCATATGTCCATATTCAGGGTCCGTAGGGTCAGTCCACTGCCCACATACAGTCCTTCAGCAGCAGTGGAAGTAACTTCTCTGAGAATATCATAGCTCTCACTTTAACTTACACTCCTCTCTTTCTCGACTTATTTCCTAAAAATAGTAATTTGACTTCAAGCAGACACATTCAGCAAGAGAAATGCCAGAGCACGGCTGATCAACTCTGAGTTTTCTCCAGGATATATTAGTGTTTCAAGGTTCAGAATCTTCATTTTCCAAGACATTACCAGCCCTTTCTAGGCAATTCAGGACACCATTTCTTTTATTAGCTATCATATCATTTACAACACGCTTAGTTTAATTCCTCAGTTTTGTATAAGTCAGAGTTCACGGGCAGCCATCACATTATGTTACTGTTCTCTGCTTTGGTTTAAACTACAGCAGCTGCAAAGGGGTCAAATTCTCAGCGTGTTCAAAGAAGGGCATCCAAGTAAAGGTGGGGTAACAACTGAAGCAGTACAGTATGGTTCGGGTCAGTTCAGATAAGTTTTCCTAACCAAAGGATTGAAGGGAGGGATTGAATTGTCTGCTCTGCAAGGAAAAACACAAACCATAATTTTGTTTTTGTTTTCAAATGAAGCATTTCTTGTGGTAAACCGAGAAAAACGTCCTAAATCCTACGTTTCTCAAAAACAAGCTTAGAGACGTCAGTTTTGGGTTTTAGTCAGATTTGTACAGCTCTCACTTTGTCAGTTAAAACGTTGTGTTTATACTCTACACTGCATTAAACAGAAGCGGAAATTGTGACATTGAATAGTGAGTCACTAAATTATAGGAAATTGGCGCAGCTCTAAATTAAATTAATTTATGTTCAGAAAACTAGAAATAACAGTCTCTGGTCCTTGTCACAGACATAAAATATAAGAATGATGTTGCAACAACCACAAAAATGAAATTGTTATGATGTACAACATCAGTAGTCAGTAGTGGTGTCAGTAGTGGTGTTGTGCATTAATATAAGAGGAGCAAATTCAAGGCTGCCTTGTCGATGTGATGCGAACATTAGCAAACAGCAATGCAAAAAATTTCTGAGGAGAAAACAAAGGAGTACATACTGTATATGATTAAAGGAACAGGACTGTTGGGATTTAAAATATTTATTAATGCCAAAATTAGTTAATGCACTGCATGCTCGTACCCCTTCATTTCAAGTGTGGGCCCTGAAAATCTCAGTTTGTGGGGGTATGTAGCCCTTCTCCTGAGCCTTTCCCCTAGATCCGAATTGCTAATGGGAAGGGCTAAGGAAAAGAAATGGGATTGGGTCTTACTCTCTTCTTTAAATAAATTACTGCCAGCGCATCCAAGTTTTTGAAAGTCCTCTTCAAATACAATTTATATCTTGCATATGAACACAACTTTTGTTGCTCTTGTGTCTCTCCGTGAACACATCCCAAATCACAAGCCACTTCAGAGGACACTGAACAAACTGTGCTGTACTGATTCGACCAGCACCTCAGTGGAAACAAGGCATCAAACATGGCACCTAAATTTACCTCTGCGTTATGTAAACATAAGGAACTAAAATATCATTAAAAATCCCCATTGACATTTAGATATTTACATCATTTTCCAGTTAATTTCTATGATTAAAAAATGTAACTTTCCAGGTTTTTCCAGACTGAGTGAAAACCCTTTTTTGGGAAGAACACAGTCTCTCTTTTACCATTTTTACTGTGCACGTCTAAGCAGCTGGGATGTCACTTTTAATAAAGCAGCAGCAGTTTTAATAGTTCACAAGACGCAGTAGGGGTGCGAACGAGTGCTTAAAATATACATGGCCAGGAAAAAGATTAAAAAAAGGTCAAGCTAATTATCGAATTGTACCACCTCAATGGAGAAACAATCATGTCTACAGCCGTCTAAAAAAAACTGCCCCGCCAATCAATTGAAGCCTGATTTTTTGGACTAATTCCTCTGTTTACAATCGAGCGTTGTGTGTGAGTAACACTGATTGACAGGCGTCTGTGGACCTTGATCTTTGTGCTGCTTGCTGTTCATTGAACCCACCGCCCCCAAGAACGCACAAAGACATGAAAAGGCCAATTAAACTATTGAACGTCACATTGATGTATCTTTTCTATTACAACTGCAATAACAGCAAGAAGGGAAGTGAATAAATCCTGTAGCTTTTTGTTGTGCTCTGTAGATATTTTACATGTCAATACCAGACTCACTTAGACCAATGAGTGATGAGCTGTCACTGCGAGTCAAAAGAAGAGAAGTACACCACGCTCTGATGGACCTCTCTGTATAAACTGGTTTATGCCAATGTCACTTTTGTTTTATGACCTGATTACAGCAGCAGGGAATCTAAAGCAAATGATGATCTCTCAGCCTCCATGGTGTTTAGATAAGGTTTGAGAAGATGCAATTACATACAGACCCTATTTAACATGGAAACACCAGAAACCTGTTGCATTAAAGCAAGGTTGGATTTTTACTCAGGTGTGTTTGAATTTAATCTGAGCAATTACTGTATTTTCTGGCTCCAGGAGGTGGTTACTAACTGACTCCACACGACCTCTGCTCCGGAGCAGGTTTGATTCTTGTTTAGAGGCAAACTCAAACTGGACCAATTAGCTCAATAAATCTGACGCTTCACAAAATGAACCTTTTGTGACGCACTGACCATGTTGCTTCCTGTTCCACAGCAGAAAAAGCCCTGCTTCCTTTTCTCCAGGTTGAATACTATTGGCTGTTGACTGCAAACATTTGACTAAAGAATCACTGATTAAACCTGGGCTGAGAGAGGACGTTTGGAACCAGCTCTGTTAAACAAATGAACCCACAGTTATTCAGTTTGGATTATTTGGAGTTTTTTGTGCAACATTTATCAGATGTGAATGAAGACTTCTAGGAAACCAAAGTCAACAGATGCTACGTCTTTAAAACAAATGTGGTAATACAGATTGTTTATTGTTGCTTGTTTATAATTACCAATAAACAGCTTTTAAGGACCATCAGATGTTTTGAACAAAAAATATGTATACAGTATTTGCATTGTATTGTGTGGCTATTTAAATGTCTTTTACATGGAGCATGGGTCATGGGCTGCTTTAAAATACTTGTGATGATTTTTTGGTCATAATTGAGCAGCCCGACGTGTAATTCCTGGACTGCCTCACCATTTACTCTGAAAACACAAACAGCAAAGTATCATGGGAGGGAGGGCCTGGAGACAGATAGTGTAGGAGGGTTTGTTGTCATCTCACAGCTCTGCAGCTTTTAATTAAGCCTGTCCTTGTGTGTATTTAATCATGCTGTTGTCCACTGAAAGATAGAAAAAAAAATAAAAGGCTTGACTACACAACCCTGACATAATACTATATGAAAACAAATTCATAAGAGCATTTGTGTAAGAGTGTATGAGAGTTTAAACTGTATGCGGTGGGGGCCGTTCACGTTTAAATAACAGCTGAATCACATCGGATGTTTGCAGTCTTCCGAGAAAAACATTGTATGATTAAAAAAACAAAATGACGGCAGATGGTTTTGTAACCTTTAAACTGACATGTCATCTTTCCTTTGTAAGAACAACAAATACAGGAGTGTTGTTTTTGTTGCACACACACAGGCCACCTGACATGACCTTATAGCACTCTCCCACACCTCTCTAATCTCCTTTGACCTCTGACCCCTGACAGGGTCATGCTGATGTGAGACGCTGGGAGCCACAGGCCAGAGCTGGAGTTGGATCTGTCACCAAAGATTTAAAACTGATTTCAAAGATTAGGATCAAACTGTAAACAAAATGGAGTCACTGGTCTCTGGACTCTATCACATTTATCACTGGAGACAGATGCAGTTTTGTAGTGGTTCCAAATGAGGAGGAAGAAGGGCTCCTTTAGTGTTGTTCCCAGAGTTGAAGTCTATGTCTTTGTAAAATCAGGGATATGTTATAAATTCATTGTATTGTCTGTGAATGCTCTTGTAAAATCACTGTATTTTCCAAGTAGTTTCTTGTAGGTTTACAGGTAGTATTATTGGTAATACTCCTGACTTGTGTCACACATTGACAATCCTATAGTAAATCCTGCTATGACATGTATTAAATAACCATCAAATGATCCTGGCTATGTCAACAAACATGTACTAATGTCTTATCTCTACACTTGACTAAACTCTATTCCTCTCGACTATGTAGACAGCTCAATTAAGCCCTCGCAGCTCCATTTTACACAGTGTCCGAGTTTACATGCACGAGAGAGAACTGAAGTGTCCCCAGCCTCTGCTCAGGCTAATGCTGACTTCATGTGTTCTTAGTACTTAACAGCATTGAGCCTTCATTAAAAAAGAGAAAAGAAGCTAATGTTAAACCTGACTTTTTCATAGCGTTAAATGCTAATATATATTTGTTCAGTAATTATTAGGTCATTAATAAATATCAACGATAACACACCGACTTTACAACTAAAAACACACAAAGTAGTAACAACGCAGTCATTACTTGGCAACTGTCCAAATCTACGCTTATTCTAAACTTTTTAGCAAAATAGTCAATATCCAAGATATCCAGTGGCATAGTAATCCAAAATATGTGTCTTTCTTTAAAATGAGTATGTCTCTACACACCACTCTTCTCATCTGTTTCTGTTTCTGTCTCTGTCCGACTCTGGAGCACGCTCAGTGCGCTGTGTCTGAGCTTAATCGAAGTGAGTTGTATACATGCAGCAGTAATCCAGCAGTAAGTAAGAGTGAGGCGGGCAATTGGGTGGGCAATTATTTTTCCACAAGGGCCACATTAGAACCTGGGACTCTTGTGGTGGGCCGGGCCAACATGGTGAACTCACGCTCAATAAAAACACATACTGTTAAAAGTTTAAACTATAAGCAAAAATATGTGAAATATATGCCACCGTCACAGCTACATCATTCTCTGTTTTAGATCCACTCTTTCCATTTAGTTTTAAAACCAGGCTTGGGTCAACATGTTATTGACACCTGAGAAAATGACTCAATAAACACTAAAGTTAAGTCTAGTCTCCTGCAGAAACACTAATGATAACAGCTCCTTTCTCTGTGTGGCGGCTTCCAAACAAGGCCTGAACCAAAGAATCACAATTTATTTTCAACGTTTACCAGGAACATAGTAAACTTTTAACAATAACAGTCTATTCCAGCTTTCCCTCACCACACACAAATACCTGCCTAACCTCAGCTGACAGAACACATGCAGTTTATGAACAGTTTGTGAGTGAAAAGGTGAGTGTAGTATTATCATTGACACAAATTGGCAGAGTCTTTGTTGCGCCTTCAAATAAAATCACGTTTGTATTATGTACTGTACATGGTCTACACTCTTGGATGAATTCCTTTTCTGACTCAAGCCTCCTGAGGGCCGGACATGAGTGGGTCGAGGGTCTGATGTGGTCCCCGGGCCTTAAAATGCCCAGGTCTGCTATGGTCCATGCCTTCCATGTCTAGACCAAGACAAAGCCAAGAATTTGGATGGTGGAGATTTTCTTACAATGTTTGTACCAAGCGCACAGTATCATATGGAGGTAGAGAACACTATGTCTCATCACAAGTTGCTATCAAGATTTCTTGATTCCAATTGCAAGCTCCATGCACTTCACATACAGCATCCGTCACACTGGACAGTGGAAATTGGTGCCATCTCCATTTTTATTCACTATTTTGCCCAATAATGTATAAATATAACCAGGGCTTGACATTAACTTTTTTAGTCACTAGCCACTGTGGCTATTGATTTTTAAAAGTTACTAGCCATTGGGTGTTTTAACTAAATTTTGTATTATTTAAATATACAGTAGGTGACCTGTGTATAAATCATCTCGATTTTCTTTCCATTTAGAATTAAACTGTCTTTTCTTTTTCTTAGCTTCTGGCTCATCGTCTTGATTTTGTACATCCTCCGCTGGCGTTTTTGTCTTCTTCTCGGGTCTTTTCACTCCTGCTATGTCTCCACATCTTTTCTCCCAGCGGCGCTAATGGACTTCCGGGAACTAGAGAGGGCTCAGCGCGCGCTCTACACTGGGTGCTCATGGGAGTTGTAGTGTTGTATCAACGAGTTGTGCAGCATGTACAGTAGTAAGTGCATTTGAGAGGACTCAAATGTATTGAGTCGAACTACAGCCTAAATCTACCCACATTTGGAGGGTTGGCGGGTGTTGATGTTAAGCCCTGAATATATCTGCTGACTATCAGAACCATACTCAGCACTTTGCAAGCAGCCTTTAATACAGTTCTCATTATATTCATAATGTATTTACTTCAGTGTGATGCAGAAGAACACAAACTGAACTGGAACACTGGAGGCAACTCTCAGGCGACTTATCGACTTGTTTTTTGGATTTGCTTACTCTAGGCCTGTGGCAAATTATAAATAATCCCTTTTCTTGTCTTTTTTACCAGAAAGTCTTTAGGGAAAACAGTAAACACATTATTTGTCTTCTGCAAGAACAACAGCTCAGTTTAATGCAGTAAATAATCCCTTTTATCATACTTTCACATGCAGAGCCTTCATTTTTCTCTTCAGGAACAGAGAAAATACTTTGACCAGTGAGTTTTGATGACTAAACAAGGGCTAATAATATCTTCTAAAATCTTATTTGAGCAGAGGGTCCTCAGAGGAAGCAAACAAATGTCCTATATATAGTGCCGTAACTACAAACAGTCAAAAGTATGATATAAGAATGAATTTGAACTTTGTACAAACTGTTTAATCTTGGAACAAAGTGCACAGGCTTAAATATCTTCAATTTAGACCGTGAATATAAAATATATAAAATATAAATGGGACAGCTCAGCATTAAGGCAAGTCAACCATGAGGTTTTTACTTTCAGTTTAACTTAGCACTTTTTTTTTTGCATACGTAGCGCTATTGTGTAAAGTCCTTAGTGTGGCGTGGACATAATACTTTGCACAAGAAGCTGGCTGTTTAACACAAAACCACGACACAGGAACCATAGTATAATATACACAGATCAGGCATAACATGTGTGACATTGACAGGTGAAGTGAATAACACTGATTATGTCTTTATTATGGCACCTTTTAGTGAGTGGGATTTATTAGGCACATTTTGTCCTCAAAGTAGATGTGTTAGAATGAAGACAATGGACAAGCGCCAAGATTTAAGCGAGTTTGACAAGGGCCTAATTGTGATGGCTAGACGACTGGGTCAGAGCATCTCCAAAACATGAGCTTATGTGGGGCTTATGTGTTCCTGGTCTGTGTGTTCCAATCCAACAGACCAGCGACTGTTGCACAGATTGATGAAGAAGTTAATGCTGGTTCTGATAGAAAGGTGTCAGAATACATAGTGCATCTCAGTTGGGGAGCCGCAGACAAGTCAGGTTGACCCCTGACCCCTGTGCTCTGCAGAAAGTACCAACAATGGGAACGACCATCTGAACTGGACCACAGAGCAATGGAAGAAGGTGGCCTGGTCTGAGTTCATCTGTGGGATGTCCAATCCATGGAGGCCCCACCTCACCACTTATAGGACATAAAGGATCTGCTAATATCTTGCAGCCAGATACCACAGCACACCTTCGGGGGTCTAGTGGAGTCCATGCCTCTATGGGAGTTATTTTGGTAGCAAAAGGGGACCAACAAAATATTAGGCAGGTGCTCATAATGTGGTGTACATTCAAAGCTAAATAATCCTGAGAGTGACAAATGAAATACATTTATAAAAAGTAACTGAGTCTGGAGATATGAAGATAATGTGACAAGACATTGTTAAAACGTGTGCTTTTGTAAGGTCCTGTACTGTAAGTGAGTTGGTTTGGAATCAGTGAGAAGTTCATTCGAAAACACTAAGAGCTGACTTAGCTTTTTCTTACATTAGGATTTCTCAGCCTGGCCTTTCACTGACCTTTACAACATGGAACACAGTTTGAGATAAAGTCAGGAACATTTGTATAGAGAAGCAGTGCAAATAGCCTTATCATTATCAACAACAGCAGCAGGACCACAGCACTGGTGACTGACAGATACAGTCGACAGAGCTAGGCAGGTCAACTCACACTGAAAACTCCTATAAACTTAACCGAGGAGCTTGTACCAAGAGAAAAACACCATTTCTATTGCAGCTTCAGCGAAGACAACGTAAAGTTAAATGTAAACTAAACACTGCAAAAATGAAGTGATTAACAGTAGAGCTGTAAATCAAATGAAAAGAGTGTAATCTCGTTTAATCACAACTACTTACTGATGCCCAGTGGTCTCCAGTAAGTGTGATTTGGTCTTTACAGTGTCACCTGCAGCAATGTAAATGCCTTGAAGCCCCCGGTCTGCAGGCTGTGGTTGTCCATTTGGCAATGTCATAAGTTAGCTTCACTGTTGTCATGTTATTGACAACTTTCCTTGAAGATGGTATTTAAAATTGGTCATGCTTCAGTGAAAAACTGTTGCAATATGCACAGACTACTTTGGTTTTATCCACACTTCCATCAGAATGTTTTTTTTAAAACAGAACTTGCCGACAAGCACCAGCTGAAGCCTCCTCATTCATCATTTAAGACACTGCGGTCTGACATAACGACACATTCCTGGTAACCATCTTCTTCTTAGGTTATAAGATAACATTAGGTCAAACTGGGTGATGAGATTAATCTGTGTTTTAAAAAATAGATTTTAACAACAATCTTGTGTTAAAGCATTAACCTTGACAGCCCACGATTACAGTTAAGACCACCAATCTGTTGCAACATTTGGATCACATTACTCATATTACTGAATACTGCATAGCTCACAAGAAAACAAGACAAATAGCAAATGCCTCCACAAAGCAGCTGCCAGCAACACAAGCATGCAACACAATATGGGACAACTGAAAGATGCTCACAAACACAAAGATTATATGAGCACTCTTTCATTTAAATTGCTTCATCTGAATCCTATCTGCAGTGAAGCCGCCCAAAATATCAAGAAAATAAGCAATTTGTGATGACTAAGAATCCACTTTCCCATGGCAAAAGTTGAACTGTATTGAAAGACTGTGCACTAGCGTTCCCTTGCTCCCTTGGGGCAGACTTTGTCCCCGTGACTTTCTGCTTTAAATGTCGCACTGTCTCAAGATGTCGGTCTTCTATATATTACTTCAAAGCATTAGTAATATCATGCACATGTTTATGCACAGTCCTGGAACTGTATCTGAGGTTTTTTTTTATATTGATTTTCTACTGGCTTTTTTCCTACAAAGCTTTGCGTAGTCGCAAATAATGTTAATTTTTATTGTCATTTGTAAAGGATTTTTTTATGATCAAAATGGAAAAAAAATATCTGAAATAAAATTGAATATACTTTTTTTCCAGAGCACGTGTACAATGATAATTCAACAATAATTTCACGTTCTCATTCTTTGAATTTGATGATATATCAGTCTGTGGGCATGCACCTGCCCAATGCCACTGTGTATTCACTTACAATGGGCTTGAAAGACCGATGAAATGTCGACTTGTGCTTTGACTTTGCTTTAAAAAGCAATGCTGGTTACCGGCCTGCACCATGCCACGCCTCGTTTTTAACCCAACACGCCTCATGGTGGTGGCAGAGACGCAGATGGGCACAAGATGTCTGCACCAGGCACAAGATACACAATATACCAGCATCTTGATCTCTGCCTGGGGCTGTATCTTGTGGCGGCGCTTTTAGTTTGCCCTCACACTAGGTTCAGTTGAACCCCTTTCTGTCAGTGGCCCTATACTCAGACCAAAAGCAAACCCAAGCCTGAGCAGAGCATGTCTTTGGATTTATTAGCAGAGAGAACAAAAGTACAACAGAGAGAAAGAGACTCTACTGTCTACAAGGCTTATTTTTATATTGAACAAGTGCCTGGCATTAAAAATATAGACACAAACTCTTTATTGATGGGTTGTTGTTGTTGTTTTTTTTTAAAGAAACAGCCCACGTCTTTTCGGTAGCTTGTATTATGTTATAATTCTGCATTGTCCTTGTAGAGTAAATGACAGATCAAGTAATTGGGTTTAGTAAATGGGTTTCACTGATGATTGTCATGTCAATTCTCTGGAAGCATGCAATCCTAGAGCCCAAGTGGCTCCGACTGGTCAAAAGTGCTGTGCTACTTCCAACTCACAATAAATGCATGTTTCCAAACTCATCTAAAGAAGAGAATTTCACTTTCACTCTTTATCCAAGCTTTTTCAGATCTGATTCATTGTGAGTCTATCACATTCTCTTAGAAGAAGTGGACTTATGTAATGATGCTCATCACAGGCTCAGACCTGCGGCGCTCAACGCTCTCCTACTCAGGTCAATACAAGGTCCACATTATTAGGAATAAACAGCAGTGCCTCAGGGCCAACATTCAACACAAATGGCACCGCATTTCCTCTTCCATTTATATCTGCCTCATTAATCCCAGAGCACTCAGCAAACAGGGTAAGACCAAACAGCAAACTCAGACTGGCCCATTTTCAGAACTGTGTGTATATAACACTGTGTATAAATAAATGTGGAGAAGTATAATGTGAACAACTGTTAAGAGCTGAAACAGCTAATCCATACAAATGATTTTAATCAGTTATTAAAACAGGTGAGTAGGCGTTTTGATCAATGCACAGAAAATTGTGAATAAAATAAAGGGAAATAACCAGTGCAAAACAATTGCAATCTAATAACTAATGTATATTTACACTGACCTTTCTGATTATGTTTCATTGGAGAAACAACAACAAATAGAGTCACTAGAGCAAAATGTTCACCTTAACTTTAAGATGAAAACATACTTATTTCAGCACGAGCCATATAGTGCATTTACTGCTCTCCATGACACAACAACATGCCTCCTATCAACCCATTAAAAGCTTATTTATGAAAATGTGGCATGTCATTTATTTACAAATGTTGTATATTCATTTGTTATCGTTGTTTTTACAGGGAAAATACAAGTAGTATAGGCAAATCTTAATACACTACATGAGCTCCAATGTGAGACGTGTAATAAAAAGTATTTCAGCTCACCAGACGGACAGATGTGAAGTCCAGTGAGGGGTAGATCCACAGCCACAGTCCCGTAAAAGAAAACTCTGCAAAAATAAGGAAACATTACACCACAGTCTCTTTCCACGCACAAAAAACACAGTCTAAGGTCAAAGTCCAATTTAAATAACACCCCCCAGTTTGTGGCAGTCTCTTCTTTTCACTATAATTACTACATAAACAGTCGGATTCCTCTAGTGTAAGAACGGGCTAACAGTGAACCAGGATGTTTCTAGTTAAAACAATCTGACAAAACCTTTCTAGGATCTGCATGACTAATAGGCTCTTTGTGCAACTGCGGACGGGACTATTACATCTCATTGTGCATCTTTGCTGTATACAGAGTGCTGAGCCATATAGAGTTACATAGAGGAATATCTGGTCAGCCTGCTGCTTTGTCTCTGTGCCCTATCCTTCAGCCTATGGGGCCATTTACACATGAACAGTGGTCATGCTGTTGCCAATTAGTGTTCACACAACAGCTTTATTGATATGGTCCACATGTACATGGAGCCACCCAAAACACCTCCTCGGTCAAATTAAAAAGTTTGCATTTTCATGGAGTGAAAATGCCAGCCTTGTGTAAACAAGTGGTCAATTCACAAGAGAATCATTGTGGTTTTGGCAAAATGTGTTGGCAACAGAATCAGAAGGGGCTGCTTGTGTGAACACAATGTAACTCAGTTTTCTTATGCAGAATCCTTGTCCTCTCTGCAGCTTGTTAGTACATCCCTTACCACTGTTTGATTATGTTCCACATATATTAAAATACACATGGTATCAATATTAGTGAACTGCAAAGTCACTGTGAAGGTCACAGCTAGTCCAAACAGCTATTGGCTGCTGACAACACACAGCCAGGGGAACAACAATACTTTTGTGCTTCAAGAGTTCATTAGTAACCTGACTCCACCAGATTGAACTACTCCACATAGTCTGTGTCACAGTACCATCAGGGAAGGCTCCAGTTGAAAGCGTTTGCAAAAGGGAGGCGCCTTCTGTGAAAAACTTGGTGATTGGATGAAGCACCGACTAGTATCCACCTACCATGAGGTTTATTAAATCAGTTATAGCAATGATTCATTTGTTCTTCTTTCAAAGAAGAAATACTCTCTACTTCTGATAAAACTGATTTGATACAAGCATCAGCCCTAACGTCTTTCGGCGTAGCCATGTTGATAACAAAGAGGAGAAGAGAGAGCTTGTTGCTTTAGTTAAATTAAAAACCCGCCTCTACCTGTTCGTGCTGCAACATCATTGGTCACAAGAGTCCAGTGAGCCCACGGTTAGACTCAAGCAGTTTGCTTGGTGTAATACAAGATGGATTTACGTGAGTTTGGAAACTCACAAATCTCACGAAAATCCAGCTGCAGCGCAAGGTTATTTTATTAGTGCTGCCCCAGAAAAAAAGGCTGGTTTAACAAGTTGTATGTTTTAAACTGGACCTCTCTCGCTGCTTCTTCTTGTGTTTAATGACTGTATTTAGCAGCATTTGCAGTGATTGGGTTCAAAGCACTCCTGCTGTTCTGGCAGATATAGTACAGAGTTCTCAACAGCTGAGTGAATCTGTGTGAATAAAGACTTCAAAAAGTTTGATTATACAACATCACGGAGAGGCTAGTCTTGTTTTGTTATGTCAGGAAAACATTGACATTGAATGCATCAAAGTATTGAAATGATTTTTAGGTTATGTATTTCATTATAAAGAGTTACAGTGTTAGTAAAATCCACTTTAAAAAATCCACCGTATTAATAATTTGTCTCGGCACTTGAAGCATACAATAATATAATAGATATTAAATAATATGTATTATATTTTCATGCATGTAATGAGACTGTGGCAGACAGAGGGAGGGCTGCTGGTTCCAGATGGTCGCTTTCGTCAAACACTACAGAGGGGCCACTCACTCCACCGACCCGGGCCCCAGAGCACCATCACAGGCTGCAGCCGCCAGTCTGATGTGCATCCACATCAGTCAGCCTGTAGGAGTGGGGGTCCGGCGCAGCGGGGGGGGTGTGGAGCAGGCTGGCGTTTGTGTGCTAACAGCCCTCTGATGGCCCAGTCACACTACAGCACATTAAAGTGGCTCAGTGCCCCTGTTACAGCCCTGTAAGAGAGGGGTGGGGGTAAAGACACAGTCATATTCAACTTTGCTTTTAGTATTCGATCGATTTATATTCTTGTGACTTCAGTTTCAGCAGTAGGAGTAACGGTTTTGGTGGAAGAATAGTGCCATGTGAAAAACATTTTTACGCACTATCACTCAGCTTGCGTTCGCTGTTTTAATGGAAGACTGTCCGTATCAAAGTATATATGCACACAAGAGAACCAAAATATTGAGGCTACTTTTTAAGATTTTTTTTTTAAGAGTGAACAAAACAACTGACAAACAGGTTAGTCGGTGGTGTAATAGCATAAACTATTACTCTATACCACTTCAAAAATGCATGAGTATTGTTCAAAGCACTGTCTGCCTTTTCTCATTGTTTAATTCTGTTGCACTCTGTTAGCTCTGTGCAGGGAACTTAGTCCAGCTCCAGTCCTACAACGCCATATACATGCAGCAGTAGAAGGGTATGTATATGGCCCAGAGGTGGAGGTGGAGTTAAAAACTGCAGGGGGTGTTTACACAACATCAACAACACTGGGTGATGTATTCAGACAAAACCAACACTTTGACCTATTCAAAAGACACAAGGATTTATCCATATGACACAGGACTTACAAAGGACATTTTAACTGTGTCACTACAAATATAATTTGCTTTACACATAGAAACACTATGCAGCATTTGCATGACATCTCTATTTATATAGCAGATTCCACTTCCATTCCACACCGCGCAGTGAAAAACACAAGCTATTTCAGGGGTTAGCAAACCTTACTGACCCAACCCATACCGCACCACTCTTGTCTAGCCTTTGTCGGAGAACTCTGGGTCACTCAGCTTTACAGTGTGTGCACGATTAACCCTGTGTAGGCTCATGTTTGGAAGCCAGTGTAGGAGAATAATGGGGTTATCTCAGCAGTGCTGCACGCCTCATTACACCACACAACTCCCACATATCAGCGAGATGCAACCCCCAGAGCCCCTAGTGAGGAGCGGGGCGGGCTGTTTCGCACGGCAATCATCTGCTCAGAGGGGAGATCCCGGAATAGAGCAGCGAGGAGTGAAGGCTGAGGGCACATGCTGCTGTTTAAAGGATCACATGAGGCTCCAAGGACGGCATACAACAGGCTTCATATATGTTTAGGTAAAAATGAATCACAAAGTCTGTGTCAATGGATTTAGTTTGAAACTCAGCTAGGTAGCACTTTATATTCCAGTATAGTATTAATGAGGCAAAAAAGATGGTAACAAATTTTCAGGGGTTTTTTTTCATTCATTCATTCTTTTTTTTCATTCATTTATTTTCTACCGCTTAGTGCCGTTAGGGGTCGCGGTTGGCTGGAGCCTTTACTTTAGAGTTGCCACTTGACCTATACATGCATGTCTTTGGAATTTTCTTTTCAATTCAATTTTATTTGTATAGTCTAGTATCACAACAATTGCCTAAAAGGGCTTCACGAAACAAAAGACACTAAATATATGAACAGGGTAAGGAAAATTTAAAAAACCCAGCCGGTGAAAAAAAGGGAACCACAGGGAGAACCACAGAAGGAGAGATCCACTCCCAGTACGGACAGGCCATGCAATAGATGTGTCCAGGACAGACACTGACAATAGCCAGACAATTACCTATTAATGCATTATTTATGGTTTACACTAAGCAACATATTAACTAAATCCTATTACACCTGATTATCTTCAAAAATAGGGCAGAAACTAAAGTAAAGTAAAGTAGCTAAAAACTTCAGATTAATTATGTCTGAAGATGCTGCATGTAGGACCACATCCATGGACTGGAAAAACCTTTGGGTGGATATCAACTATGTCTGGGGCTCCACTGTAGGAGATCCAGGAGTGTGTTTGTTGTTGATGTTTACATTGTGTGACTGGTGCTGTAGGCTGAGTGTGCAGAGCGTGGAAGCCTCGTACTCTCCACATCTTCTTTATACATAACTTTGCACTGTTCAGATATGGCGTGCATGTTTCAATACACATATTAACACATTTACTGCCATCGCTGCCACCAACTTCATGTTGTAAATATTTCATACTCCTCTCCCACACACTTTATGCATCCCCCACTGCTCATCACTACCACTAACTACTTCTTGACATGTGAAAGTATGTTTCTTGACATGTTCTGCATGTATAAACACAAAAGTCAGGCCAAAGTCCAGACATGCTTCTCTGTGATACCCCCCACAGACATGTATGAAAGAGTTCATAGTGAGTGTGACAAATAGAAGACTGTGACACAGACTGTCACAGAGGTGTCACAACACAATTTTAAACTCACACATAAGCGTGTGAACACAACACATGCATTACAGCAAATGAGCTAAGATCTGCATCAGTCCAGACTTTACTTTAGAGCAGCAAAACACACCAAAAAAAACAAACAACCAGAATCACCAGGGCACTGCTGCATCATGTTCACTTTAACTCAGCAGGAACAGAAGAAACAGAAGCAAAAGAGGAAAAAAAAAGTTTTAAAAAACAGAGAAGGCAGAAGAATCAGTGATAATGATCCATGTGGGATAAAACTAAAAGCAACAAGAAATCAAAATGTCCCAGCTTTAACAGCTGACTGTCAGTGGGCTGTTAGTGAAGAAAAGCTATCACACAGAGACAAGGCAGAGAATGTGGAAATGAAATCCATATCCGACAGGACATCCAGGGTGGAGAGGCGAAGCCCAATCAATGTCCACTAATTTAAAATGCTGTTAACATGGCACTTTTTTATTCTGAAAAGAAGACTTTGTTGCATTTTGACCATTTGTTTAAATGAGGACAGTGCGGTCGCTCCATGAAACCAAAAATTTTCAACACAGCCGCGGAGGTGTTTTCATTTGAGAACAGCTCATGCTGCGTTCTCATGCAAACTGTAAAAACTGAGCTCAACCGACAGCTATTGGCAGCAAGTAGAACAGCAATGGCAAAACACAGTGTTTCTGTGCTTGATCCACACTGAGGCCTCAATGTTTATCAGCATTGCTCCAGCAAAAGCCAAGGCCTTTCTGTTTTGGTCTTGTGTAAACAGCCATAAGGTATGAATGAGAGGAGAAAATGGATTTATATATGATGAATATGAATCAAGATTGCTCAAGGTTTTCGATCTACACTCCTAACTGTCCACTTCTTTGACTTGAAATTTTGTGAAACGCATAGTAAAGACTCTTTCAGGACACAACGTCTCCATGCTGCTCCCTCCACGACTCCACAGCCTGCTGTTCTGGAGCTGCTGAGCCACTGAAATGGATGCTGCATTATTGATGATCAAGATTAACTGCTCGTGTTGTGTGCATTTCCACTTTTATGCTAAACAATAAAAGCTTATCTTGCCTTTTATCCCCGCGTCTATCCGTTGGATATAAGTCAGCGAGGCCGGACTGAGAGCTGCATCTCGGCGGGTTCATTAGCTGCTGTAGACCGAGGCATGCACAAGTCTCGGTCTTGTGCGGAGATAAACGAGCAGAGGAGTCACGAATGCACACCTTTGAGCGGCAGAGGTGACAGAGTGTGGGAGAGATCACTATGTCAGACCCACGCACTGCTATAAAAGTGTGAGGAGTGCACTCGTCAATACACCGCACTGAGTACATACTGATACAGGCTGTGTGGGAGGGACTCGGCGAAGATTTTATGTTCGGCTGCTGCAGTGCTCGAGCAGGTACAACAGGAATACAGCATTGCCCACAAAATAAAGACACCCAGAAGTTTTCCTCTGCTTCAAGTCTTGTCTTCACTTGAGCTCAGCGTGAGACATGTTTCATAAAACGCCCGCTGTGTCGACGCGTCTGTAACAATGACACATTCTGAGCGCCAACAAATGCCCCCCGCTGCTGAAGATAAGACCTGATTAGATTCAGCCAGTCACCATTACAAAGGATTTACATGTCTAAACCATGTTTTTTACTTCATGGTATTGGACAGGTCCGGTCGGTACAACATGGTCCAAACAGGTTTTCACTTTGGGACAAGTAAGCCAAATCAAGTCATGTTTCTATACTAAAAATACATTTCATCCATCTTCTTCCGCTAATCTGGGGCAGGATTCTAAGCAGAAATGCCCCGATGAGAGACAAAACATTATTCTAAAACATATATGCAAAGCCAATAACTACAATAAAAAAGCAAGTAAAAAAACATGTTCCCTGCTGCAAAAGTAGAGGTAGATGAAGCTTGTTTTTGGTTCTTTCACAAATTTTTAAAGTTTCAATCCAGAGAGCAGCAGCAGTTTCCAACATTTCAGGTCACAATGCCTTATTGACAGCAAATTCACTGATTGACAAGAGGTCTGGCCTGGGGTTCTGGTCCATCTTCAAGTGTAACGGTCTTTACAGCTTTTTATTACCTGCTGTGGACGTTCTTAACACAGAGACTCAGACTAGGTTGTGCTATTCACAGCCATCTGTTGATAGAGTCCAGTCATCAACAGCCATGTTTGCACTGGAGTGGTACCTATGGGTGTGATTAGTACGGTTAAAGTTAGCATTTATTAGGAACAGCTGTTTTAAAGAGAGCCGGAGTTGTACAGCTTTAATCTTACATTATAGAAATTGGTGCAGCTCTTTTGAAGTAATGATTGTTTAGTGCAGCAGTATACGGTTATACCCTTGGTCTCACATCACTACACACAAAGATTTACTCGTAATAGCCCCTCCTGTAGCAGTTCAGTGGAAACAAGGTTAATAGACACCAAAAAGGAGACTGAATTGGGTTTTAAACACATCGAGTTACAATAATGTTCATATTTTAAACCAAATCCATGCGGTAAGGAATATCAAAGTATGCCACTTCAAATAAAAGCCCCTCTACACGAGTGGCACAGTCAAATTCTCTTAACGCCAGCAGGAGATGACAGTAATTTACATCATTTACAAACCACAGTACATCAATTACTTCCACTGTTTTAGGCCAAATGGGATAATTGTGTAATTGTCAGGTAAGCTGTGTCTAATGCATCTAGGCCATTTTGCTGTCAGATATTTCTGCCATTTCAATCAATCAGGAACTTTTTCCGAGTAGAAGTGCTGCTTTGGTTGCACTATTTTCCAGGGACATTGTCAGTAACAAGAGAACTAGTAACAGGACTGGCACTTAAGTCACATTTACATCAATTCATGGGGAACAAACACACTTACACCAACCAAGCTGAGTGCAAGTTCTTGTTCTGGCATTGGTTTGGTTCTAGAAAATGGGAATCTTGGTGCTCTTTCTTCAACAGGCCCATGTTCAGTTTGAGTAGAAGTAACTTTTCACAGTCGTGTGTCAGAACAAAAGGCGCTGCTCAAGGCAAAGTGGAGTAAACAGCAACACGAAGCACTTGTAATCTACTGCTTTTTTCTAACCACATAACTTCCACTTCAGATGTTGAAACGCAACATTTATAGAACAGGACAATTGTCTGTAAATACTACCAATCTTACCAAGCATAGACCTGATTGCATCACAATAACATTATGGTCTTCCATCTGACAGAGATCCACGCTGTGCCGATGTCAAAATAATTGCCAAAGCCGTATATCAAACTGTGCTGTGACCAAACAAATAACTTGGTTGAGTCCTTATTAAATTCTTGTTTAGTCCAACTTGGAACCGTTGGAGATTAGTCCACAGGTATTTCTTGAGGAAACAGTTGTCAAAAGAGGTATCCAAATATCACAATTATATCATGATCATCCATTTTTCAGGTTCCAAACCGACACAGAGCCTAGTCAGTGTGAAAGGGATAAAGGGGTGCCATAATAACCCTCCCTATTCAATCCCACTTTCAGCAGAGGTAGGAGTATATTCATTGAGAACATCCATGTATTATTTTTTATGCTGATTATGATATTGTTTTGCAAAGAAAGATGCTCTTTTGCAAATACATTTATATTATGAATGGCTGGCGCAGTAAACAGAGACTTGACGTAAACTGTGAAAAAATAACTCATACTGTATTATACACAACCTCAACTCATGACCCACACACGACAACAAAAATGAGCACGTTTCACACGCAGCCAGCATCTGCAGCTGCTTTATCATCAGAGATGGGCTGCCAATCACAGCTTCCGTCAGACCACTGCATCGCTCTGACACATACAGACAGGAAATGACACGCGGCTCTCCACACACACAGCGTCTCAGCAGAGTGTGAAAAACAGCCCTGAATAGAGCCGAGACTCCGGTGGAATCAGATTTACTCTGTGTACAGCAGCGTTTTGTGCTTTTGACATATTGTATCTAACACATTCAGCAACAGTCACTAAATTAACATGAGCAGTTTAGTCAGAATACTCTCCTTTAGCTCCAAAAGGACTACTGTTGCATTTGTGTGTTCTTGGTATTTACGACCATTCAGACTGGTTCAAGATGAGAGTTAATGTTAAACCTGACTTGTTTGAAGCATGAAACATTACAGGCTAATGAACAGCTTATACAATAAATCACCAAAATGCCGTCTTTACTTAACATTGCAAACACTGTAGACAAGACCGAGATATTTGCAAAGATGCCATAAGATCTGCCTCAACACTAACAAGTAAACAAAGAGACTCTTATAATAGGATTTTATAATATGATGCAGAACACTTGAACAGAGCAGATAAAATGAATAAATGAATGTGGTGCAAAGATGTTTAAAAATGAAAACACACAAGGAACATGTGCTAAAGCTACACCTGTAGACATAAGGTATAATTTGTCCATGGAGTCTTATAAAATGAAAAGCGCTGCGTTATTAAATGGGCAGCTGTAGCATTATTGAGAAATTGATGTAGTAGAAGTAATAGCCTTAGAATCCGATGAAAATGCTGCCGGCCAGAAAAGGAGTTTGTGAAGCATTCACAGGCAACAAATAAGACATGCAGCATTACCAGGTTTAGAAACACACCTGGGAGACAACAATTCCTCTCATCTGGATCAGACTTCCACGAGGAATTGTATTGTATTCATTTATTTAGAACCATTCTGCAAAACACAAACATGATGCTGGAAGTGCTGTCTACTGTGAAAAATGTGATAAATAGTGTTGTAGTCAAGCCCAAGACAATGAGACAGATTCAAGGCGACTGGACTGGAAGAGATCCCAGGAAAAAGTTCAATCCTGCAGTGCAAGTCCAAACTCATGGACGGTTTAGCGTTCGGTGATGTGCCGGGGTTAAGGGAATATCACAATCAAACCATACGCAAGCATTGGACAAAAAGTGGTCTTGGCTGGTCTTTGTTTAAAATCCCAAGACCTCTTTGTTAGACACTGACATGCCCTTCAGAAAGCAGTTTTAAAATCAAGCTCAATCTCAAGTAACACAATAAAGTTACTGAAGTCCAAGCATCATCTACTTTGTTGTGAATTTAATCAACCTTTTATAAATGATAGAGTGTAGGTGAATTAATACAAATGAAAATCACATCTGAACTAACCTTTTTGTCCAGAAGAGAAGTGAGCACACACCAGGTCATGATCAGTACATTAACAGCACTGACCTGATCTCTACAGGGGACTTCAGACCGCAGCCCCGTTCCACACCTTTACACTCCTCCCCCGCGACCACGCTCTTTCACAAACATTAACCTGCAGGAGACCCCCCCTCCCCTCCCCCGGGTCGTCCTAATGTTGGTGATCAGCTCCCACACCACCCACGGCTCGGCCCTGCCCTCCTCGTTGTGGAAGGTCCCACAACAAAGGAGCAAATGAGATAATGAACAGCACAATGCCAGTCTACAGTTGCAACAACAAAACAATTCAAAACACACTGTAATACACAGAATTTAACATAAAATGTAAAAAAAATCCACCAATATTGTATAATTTTCTTAAGGGTCAACTAGGTAAGAGGTACAAGCCTGCAACTGTTTCTAGTTTATTACCAGCTTTCTGAACATTCAATTCAAAGAAAGAGTGTCAATATCCTATAATTTAGGGACTTAATATTTAAAGCCACAAGTTCTGCTTTGGCTTAATGCAAAGTAGAGGGAAAATTCAACATTTAAATTCACAAAGCTTCAGGAACAAAGCACAACATTTACCGTGTTTTCTGTTAGAATATGAAGTTCATCACAAGAACAAAGCGTAATTTATCCCTCTTTTTTTGCTTGAGAAAGGGTTATGTATCGCCCAATCAGCTAACTGTACACTCTTTGGGGTTATTTCGGACCTCTTTTGGTAATGGAAATGCTAGTACTGGCCCAACCTGCTCCATACTACTCAAGTGGGAACGAGGCTACACAGATCAGTGGTACTTTGGTAAACACTCAGGCCTTTGGTTTCATCAGAGTGGATTGCTTCCCCCACTGCAGTCTGTTGATTGGATGAGGGATACATGAGACCATGGATGTACAATAAGATCTGGATAGGGCACCCCTCCTTTTCCCCACTCCCAATTTGACCAGTGGCCCTTCAAGGTATTGTAATGAAAAAATCCTATTCGGCCCAAAAAAACAACTCCAAACTTCCAAAAAGCTCAGTTTGTAGTGTTTGTTATCTGTTTTTTGTGTCATAGACTTTTTTTTTTGCTGGAAATCCTTTAATTGGCTAAATATAACTTTTATAGTTTTATGACGTCATCGCTTTATTCCTCCTTTGTGCCATTGGTCAGAACTAATCTCGTGGAACCCGACCACCAGACTGCATGCTGTAATACACCTGCTGGAAATAAACCCGGAAGCCAAGAACTTTTTTGTGGTGCTGTGTAAATGAGCAAAATATATTAAAATTAATGGTGGGCCATTAATCATTCCGGATCCTGTTCTAAAGAGACATCCATGGGTGAGACAGACAGAGAGGGTTTGAGCATAAATGGGGCAATGCAAACAAGAATTCTCTGTGTTAAATATGTTGCAGTCATCATATATTGTCCAGCAGTGTAGAGCTACTTGTATTATATAAGACAAAAACATGCTAAATATGTATAAAATATTGAACAACAAGGGAACTTTTAATGAATTCACATTGAACATATTGTGCCACCCTTTCACAATGTATCAAGGCTCACAGAGTCTATCAAGACGAGCAAATGAACTTGATGTTCCTAAAAGGCCTTCATTTTCGGGAATATGCTTGTAGATCAAAATGTGACGACAAAACGAAATAAAGACAAAACGAAATAAAGACAAAACGAAAATCGAGCTGGTGTAAAAATAACTCTAAGAATAAGCTGTCTGTGATTGCACCCAGCAGCACCAGAGCTCCATTTATAAAAGCCTGCTGTTAGTCATTACCGATACAACAAAGGAGCTCTTTAACAAGTCATTTAATTTCATTCTTATAAAATCATAAAAGGAACTAATGACATTCAAACAGAATCACAGTGAAGAGCGTGTAAAGGCACTGGAGTGGTACGTAAGGGGTACCAAACACTGCTGTCTGTTGATTGGATGATAGACAATCTCAATTACTCAAACAAATAGAGGAATTGAAAAGGAAACCCGAAACATTGTGAATTACGATGTCATACTTGCATTTCTACTAGCAGTTATCAATTCAGCTGTAAACAGAATCACAACAGCAGCAACAGAGTTGGACTTTTCACAAGAAATGCTGTGTTCAGGATTTACAAGTTGATTTATGCGGCATTCTTTAGGAAAAAGTAACCCCTGGAGGCTGTTTTTGAAAATTACTTACCATATTTATATGCACAACTTATGCTGCAGTCTTTGTTCAAGTATACATGCGCAAGTGGGAATCAACCTATTTATTCTGCTGAGCTCCTCTCCAGATTCTCTGATCCTTCATTATAATATTCAGAGCCTTTTCACTTTGACCTTTTATCAGATCAGAGACCAACAAGTTTAGCCAGCGGCGTTGTTTTATAAAATCTCTTATCATTAGTATGCTGTTCTCGCACTAACAGCACTGGCTTTTGTCTTTTTCCTCATTTGTTTATTTTTTCTGTTGTGCGTTGTGCATTGTGCAGTGAACTGTGGAGCAGGACAAAGTTCAGTCCAGCTCCATTCCCACTACGCCACAAGTATTTTCGCCTAGTCTAAATTGTAGGTTCAAATGATGTGTTGTGTTGTGGAAGTTTAATATAAGTTAATGCTTTTGACTCCAAACAGCCATGTTGGCAAATGAGATAATTATCTGCCCTATTGCTAGACAGACGTTGTTTTAGTAACCCCTGAAATGCTATGTGTGTGCAAGACAGGAGGGTAAGCTTCTACAAGTACTATACAAGATGAGTTTCTATATGAGTAAGAAACTGTATTTGGGGCAAATGTACAGTTGCATTGAAATTAAATAGAATAAAAACATAAATTCTTGTCTGTAGCAGTGTGAGAGCAGCTTTGTAAACTTTAAATTCTGAAAACTGCCAGTTTCCAATAGATTGTACATGCCCATTCATTAGGTGTGTGGTTGAGTTGAGCTTAGGCTGGACTAAGTGCTGTGGTTAGCAGCTTTTTTTACACCTATGCACTAGCCCCTATTTCCACTGCATGCGTGTCCTCTCCACAGCGGAGCGCCACTGACCAACGCTGCATCACTCGCCCACTGGATGCATTTCAGAGCCGCTGCGCAGCAGTGCTCCGAGTAGTTCGGAAGAGCATGCGCAGGAAATACGAGATGGCGCAATAAAAGCCAACGATAAAGAAGTGTTATTTTTAGTGTGTTTGCAATCAACATCACTTACCAGGGCTTTTCCTCATTACAGTGGGCACAAAAAGCTTTGTTTTTGCAGATTTAATTGCATTTAATGCTTAATCATATATATAAATGTATAAATATTTGAATTAAGAAACTTAGTCCATTTATTTATGTATTACTTTGAAAATCCAGATGCAGTGGTCTTTCAGTTTCCGTTTTGGTGCAATCTGATCTTTGTAGATTGATGCGGACAGGCTCCGCTATCTAACAAAAATAGAACTGTTGAATAGAAATATAAGTTTTGTTGAGGGAGAAGGATTTAAGTTTAATGTTTATTCATTGTTTAAATTTCATTAACAAAACACAGGATGTAGCCTATGAATAAAACTTTGTTTCTGTATATAATACACTTGCTCAGAAATGACGTTCAGAAACATGTTTCAGAAATTAACCCGTCTCATTAAATTTAATTTATTTAAACAAATAAATTAATATTCAAATATTTGTTTTTTATGAGCTTAAAAATTCAAATGTTATATTTGTGGGAATATGCCCATCCGTAGTCTACAATAACTTATGATGCCTTCATGACCTCTTTGAAAAGCACAGTTGCTGTGAAAGAAATGCTTTGTTCAAATTAGTTGTAATCGATGATTACTTGATAAAGTAGCCTATGGTTTAACACTTTTCTTTTAGATTTACATTTTCATATGAATAAGGATTCCCTATTGTCCAATCAACAGACTGTAGGAATTAGCTCCTCCTTTTTTACCAGTAGCAAGTAACTTTCAGATGGTTCGTTTGACAAAGTGTGCCAAAGCAACCCAGTCCATACTGTACCACTCCAGTAGAGACCTGCCTTTAAAGTTTTTGCTTCAAATCCCAGCATATTATCTTTAACATCCTGCCGCACAGGAGAGGAAATAAACTGAGGATGTCATGGACGCACTAAAAGCTTCAGGCAACGCTTTCCATTAAAACATCTGAGTGTGTTAATGTGTGTGGGGTTAAATGTAAAAGCAGGGCTTCTCTTTCTGCTCGGTCAAACCCGTTATTTATTCCTCATTGTGTATGGGTACAGAGCACAGATATATGCGTAATTACATACACACTAGTCAGGTGGGTTAATGGAGAAAGCATTAGAGAGATGGGGAACCAAATGGGTGAGGGGTGAAGCAGCCATAAGCAGATATTAGCTGTTAATGTGGCTCATCATAAGACATGTCTGTGAGGAAGAGGGTAAAAATTGAATGCATTTCTTTCTATAGTTTAATAGGAACGAGACATTTATCAAGAATTTGAACAAAGAGGAAGCAATTGTTGAACAGAAAAGGTCAAATAAAATGTGTGATAAAACATTTAACTGTGTGAGCTAAGCACATAAGGCCCACTCAGCATTGCTTGTAACATTAATATTGTAGCCCACATAACTTTGAAATATTGATCACTGTACACTATAATACAACTGTAGAAAGCTATTAAGCAGAGGAATGGTAATGACATTAAGTGCTAAGTCACAAATGTGGAGAGGGAAGTAAGGAGAGGATTTTAAATCCATCATAAGTTTGCACTAATGCACTGTTCAGACTGAGTATCTGTCCTGAGTGATGGATCTACAGTGTCCAGTGAGAAATGCCAGGTGTGGATGCTTTCAATAGCCTTTTTATGCTTCTTTAGATGATAATGGTGGGGATTTTTCTCAATAGTAGTACATAGTAAAAAGATGAGCCACTGTCATCTTCTTTGCTGCATCCTTGCTTTCCATAAAATAGTCTGAAAAAAACAGCTTCTACTGTGCCGTTTTTTATATACACACTACACAAGCTTATTACACAACAGGGGGAAAAAAAATAGAAAATGAAGCTACCGAGCACATTCCATAAATAAACACATATTTGGAATATTAAACAGACAATATTCCTGTTTTTGGTGTGTATACTGCTATGTGCACACCTTTTTCACATTGTTGAGCTGTCCTTTTTAGTCTCCATTTACACGGCGCCAAAACACAAGCGCTGACCGGCAATCAAAACAATCTTAGACTTCACTCTGATGAGCTCAGCTACTGAGAATGCTGTAGTATGTCTGCCAGGCCAGTAGAGGCGCTGTGAAACTTGTACAGAAATGAACAGAAGAAGTACTTAGTGGAGGCCCACTCTCAAACAGAAAACTTTTGAAACCTGGCATTTTTTTTGAAGGATAAACTGAAAATTTAATTTAGAATTTTTAAGCCTTCATGAATGAATATGGACTCAAAGTGTTGTTTTAGCCTGAAGCACTCGTTATAAGAATATACATAAGATATGATCCATGCACATTTAGGGCATCATGTGTTAATTGTAGGTCAAAAGAGAATCACTGGAGCTTGACACTTTTGTTTTGAAACCAACCACCTGTGTGAATTTCTATCTCCGGTTCAGATTGTGACCAGCCTGATACGATCCCAATCCATCTTTCTGTTCAGTGTCCAAAGTAGTATTGTGACGTCCCAGATGACCCAGATGATCTTCGACCATTATCAAATACAGTGTCGTCACATGAGTTTATCTCGGCACAAGTGCAGCTGCTCTGGACACATGCAAATGAAAAAGAGAGATTAGCCCAGAGCAGCGGCAGCACTGATCCTTACAGCGCACAGATGATAGCAATCTCAAAGTCACTGCGTCCTTGTGTGAGACAGGCCTGTGGAGTTTTAGGTTTAGGCTGCACACATGTTCAGCGCAGAACTCGTGTCAAACTTGTATTAGTGTATTGAAATGTATTAGCGCTTTATAGACATGCACACTTGACTTCTTTGTTGACGCAGCCATGTTGGTTGACTTTACTTGTCCAAATGTCAGACACAAGGTCAAATCTGTCCCTTACTAATCACTTAAAGCTCTTGGATGCTGAAACAAATTAATTACATGTGGCTAAATGTTCACTGGTTGGGGCCATCAGGAAAATTAAAATGATTAAATATGTTATTGTGGCTGTAATGCTAAATAGGCTTAATGTATTCATATAGGGCTGCTATAGTATGTCCCAAATTGATAATAGTGATTCTTTAAGTACATATTGAAATCATGATAAAGTAAGTTAACTGTGTATGGACTATTTGATTCTGAGTTGTCCTGGGGAACAGAACTCCACGATATTAAACTTTTGAATACGTCCAGTGAGTTGCCCGCTCAGTTATCATGTAAAATGGTGAAAACAATGACAATCCCAGACATTTATTGGATACCGGTGACACACATTAGAACAGCAATGGCAAATCCATACAAAATGGATGCTTTTGTGTTTCAAAAACTCATGTTCTGGGGGGGCCCTGGCAGCTCAGGTAAAGAATATGCCTAGCATGTGAGAGATCGGGGTTCAAGTCTCGGTCGGGTCATTTGCCCAATGTCATTCCCCACTCTCCTTCACCCTGCTTCCTGTCCAGCTGCTGCTACACTATCAATAAAGGCCAAAAATTATCTAAAAAAAAATAAATCAAATTTGTAATAGATACAGAGTTTATCAGCACTGCTCTAGAAAATGCCACTTTATAAAATGCTTCTTCAGAGGTAGTGCAACTGGATTTCTCAAAACCAGGGTACAGGCTTTTCCTTGTTTCTGAAATGAGGATATGATGTTTACGTCACATGCACAAGGCCAAAATCTTCAGTAAAAAAAAACAAAAAAAATTGTCTGTCTAGTGAGAACACTAATCATTTTGAATTTATAAAAGCCTGTGCTTGCACTTTGATGTAATGTAAACATCTGCTCATGACTTTACTACCTCCCAGAGTTCCCAGATTTTGTCTCAGAAAAATATGAGCTACATCAAACACTGGACAGTTGTAAAGAAAGAAACTACTTAGTGTTGAAGACGTGCATGCTACAGGATGTGTGGAAAAAGGTTACAGTATCTGTGGCTTTTTTATATTGCATTCCTCTTTCGAAAGATATATTCTCCAGCCTCCACTTATTTTTATGGCTAATTAACAGCTCAAACATCTGTCGCCACGGTAACAGGTCACCCATTGTCACTGATCGTAACCACTGCTCACAATAAAAGCCCATGCTGTTTGAAGTGAGACAGCCCATGTTGAGAAATGTGATAAAGTTCAGCCCTGACCCGGTGTCAGCAGCATAGATAAGAGCACTACAGCTTCATAATAATAGTTTTATGTTGTTTATGTGCAAAATATGGCAGAGAGAAAATAAAACGTTGCCAAGCTTGTTCAACACATAGAAGCATCTTTGTGTTCGTCACACACTCAGGCTGCCATAGAACGTAAACACACTATTGAATTTCACATTATGATCTGTTTGAGATGATTTTCTACCTTAAGTTAAAGTTATGCTTTTTATATAAAGCCAGCCATTAGGACATCATTTTCAAGAACAAAGCAACAGTAGTCAAGCCAAGGTGATCAAGGCCAACCTGGCAACCATTCATTCATTCATTTCAGACAATATGGAAGGGAATTCTGTAGTAAAACCATTAGCATCTGAAAATAAAACAAACCTATATTTTATGTGCGGCATAATCAGAAAGATACACATCCACCATGACAACCAAAGCAGCAGTATTTTACATTGATTTATATGAGCATGCAAGTAAAAAAATTAATAAATAAGACACACAATAACACACTAGAGAAAAAAGGTCAATATTCTGCTGATAGACCTCTGCTCAAGTACGATGGCAGCTGTGTTGTTTACCATTAGCAGATGGAGCAGGAATGCTAAAAAACTAAGGCTTTCACAAATTTTGGCGCAGCCCTCAAGACGTATGTGTGTGTTTGGTCAAAGCTTCCAATTCCAGCTAAACATACTGATCTATTCAAATGCTTAGACAACATCTTACGGCCTTTTTTTGCAGATCATATGAATTACAATATGCTGTTGATGATTAAACAGTTATCCTCAAATGCGAGAAAAAAAACCTTTCTGTTTACTGTAGATTTGATCAGTTTAACAGTCTTTGATGAGGAGGCAGAGGATCTTAAAACCATCTGTGCATTACTCTGGTGCCTCCAAAATAGTAGTTTGTAGCCTTTAGCCGTTGTAGCCTAAATGCTTGTTTACAGAGCAGCTGAATATCGAGACACAGTAATGTTCTCTACCCACTCACTGAGAGCACACACCTGCAGTCAGCTTCTATTTTCCAAAATCATCTTGTGCATGCAGAATTTGAGATGTTTTATAGTAATGTTCATTTGCATCACAAACACATATTGTGGTTTGTTGAATTTCCGTTGCTAAAAAGCGCACACAGCTCATGTTGTTTACAAAAAAGATATGTTATCAAAGATGTGATGTCATGAATACATCCTAATAAAAATCCTAAATTAACCTGGTGTAAACTTGTCGTTGTAGCCTGCTGACATCCATCGTGTGCTCTAACCCTCTGACTGAGCATTAACAGAACACACTCGAGCTAAGGTGTGAAATGCGTCCGAGCTCTTCCTCCTCAACGTTGCGTATTCCAATCACACACCAGAAAGGGATTTTCAGGACGATGTAAATGGCATTTCTCATTTCCTCAATCAGATTTCACACTTCCTGCCTGGGTTAAGTGCCGAGTGGCTTGTGTCAGCCGAGGCACAGGCTGGAAGTCCCTCACAAAGCGCCACTTTGGCACAGCTAACGCCACATGAATATTTCAGAACACGCACAAGAGGCAGCTATCAGACGGATACGGCGAGCGCGCAGCCACCTTTAAAACATTTCCCTCTGAAATGAGCAGAGAAAGAGTCAGTTAATCCTTGGCTTCCTGGGTTTATTTGGGAGGGAGTCGGCCGCGTGACAAAACAGCAGCTGCAAGAACACCTTTTAATAGGTTTCAGGGATGTCTATTACACGGCTCATATATGCAGAGGTAGGTTTGTGGGTGTGGGGAGCAAAAAGTACACGTCTTGTAATGTATTTGCAGTACTGTGATATGAAATGGCCATATTCTCATCAACCTACAATAGCTAAATTTTGTTCAAAGAGGAAAAGTTTAGTTAGTAACACATATTGCCAATAGAGCAGCACAACTCTTCGCAAACGTATCATTATCACAATATCAGCAATCTCAACATGCTTATCACAAGAAACAGATTGTATCTTAACAATAACATGGTCTTTTATGTCACATACATTTACTCTTTGCCTTTAAAACTAATTGTACAAATAGAGCCTTTGGACCTGGTTTAGTCCAAAGTCAAAGTTCTATTGATTTTAAGAGACATCACAAGTTATTTTGTTATTGCCATATTCAATATGTTGATCTTATATTGCACCTTTCTCAATATTGTGCTGCCTTGTTTGCCGTACAATAGACTAATATTGCTTATGTTCTTACGTTCGTACATCTCTATGACTGTATACTGGCAAACAGCAACAGTAAATACTGTATTTCACTATCCTAAATACACTCTATTGCCTCATTTAAATAAATAAATACAAAATGGTGAATTTTGCATACAGTATGTAAAAACAACATAATCTAACCTTTAAAATGCAACAATGTAATGAGATGTTACTGTAATATCAAATACCATTAATAGCTATCAAAGGTGAAGGTGAAGAATGGGAGAAGACTGAGTGGCCCTATTCAAGCAAAGGATGTATATTAAAAACAAACTCAATGTGATGTGGCCAAATAAATAAACCAGTAACACCAATGTAACCAGTGTAAAAGTGAGTTTAAAGCCCCACAGGAACTGCATTCATTCATCTGGAAGAATTGTAGTCTTTTTGTAGTTAATATCACAGAGACCCAAACATTTGTGTATACGGTATTTACACATGTAAAGACAAACTGGTAAAAATAAATTGTAAAGTAAATCAATGTGAATATGAATCCATTAATATAATTTAATCATTAGCTGGTGTTTTCATTAAAACATTTAGTAAAATTCTGTCATAAAAACAAGTAACCTTTTAAGCAACTTATAGTATTTATAATATAAATTTGTCATTGCATTGTCAAAATCCATTAGCATTATTTGGCATTTTATTTATATATAATCAGTAACACTTTACTATTCACTTGTTTTCTGAAATGTATAATTCATATTTCAAATGAAGGTTACCTTGGGAAAGTTTGCCATAAGATAAACACTAAGATGATAATAGCCGCTTTGGCAAAACTTACTATTGTAAGTGCCAGTTTTAAGTAGTGAGATAGTGCTTGGCCATCAGAGTAGCCTCAGACTGAAGAGGACTGTCTCATGCCAGAACTGAATGGAGGCAGGAAGGAGTGTTTTGCTGCACTCATGTGGTGCTAGGAAACTCAGAAAAATGCTCATGAACACCTGCTCAAGTAAGAACCCGGAAACTTGGGTTTAAAACTGCTCGACTTTCCAACCTGAAGCCAAAAGCAGGGCTTGGTATTCAGACACACCACACATAGGTGGACTTTGGCTGAAAACATAGTAACTCTTACACTGTCAGTTCTGAGTTTTCTGAAGAGGCATCTGTAGATTGTGAGTTTATTCTCTGAAAGCACATTTAAGTTATATTCAAATGGATTGATAATTTATGGACTTATAATTTAAGGTAAACACTTTGAGTTGAATATAAGGTCACTGTATTTTTTTATTGGGTAAAATGGTGATTGATTTTGCATGCCTTGCCTAAAGCAAGGTGAAGAAGCCATATGCAACTTCTTGTTGATTTTTTTTAATGTGTGGAATAATTTGAACTACCCTTCATTAACATTAACAATACAATCTTCATTAAAAAGCACAAAACAACTCAAGCAAACCCTAAAGCGCTGACTGCTTTAGTGGCATATTTAGATTTAAAAATTGTGACATGATACAAACACTCCTATGTCCACTCTCTGCCAACAGACATTACATTTTATATGACCTGTAGTTGGATACAATGGTACACTAGTCATTTTTCATATCATGAGCATTAATCAATTAATTATCAATGATCATAAAAACTACAACTTAATTTTGGATAGTGAAACTGGTGGGTGACTAGTAACTTTTCACAACCACTTGTCACTGTGGCCAGTTAGCTGAAAAGTTCATGTCAAACCCTCATGACAAACATCATCAAAAAGGCAGCAAAGTAGTGCTTCTATTCATTTCAAATTTAACCCATTATCATTCATCATTCATAATTACCACAGTAGTTGTCATCCAACGAGCACATGAAGCACTGCAGCATTAGACAGAGTGAGTGTGCCTGACGTGGGGGGTCTGTGGTGCACCTCAGCGGACAAGAATGTAGTTCAATTAGACCACAGCTCACACTAGCTCACATGGATCAGTCTAATTCCTCTGTCAGGATGAATATAGCTGCTCAGTCAACATGAGGCGTGCCATACGTGTTCCCTTCTAGCTGTACAAATGCTGGTAAATGTGCACTATTATGTACATTGCAGAGATGGATAGATGCCAAGAGAAATGGTACATATTTGAGGGCTACATTGTGTATACAAGCAAAACTAAACATTTAAAAAAATTTCATCAAGATGCTTTTTGTGGCAAACTGTAGCAACTAAAGGACAGTCTTCAACTACACTGCTGCAAAAAAGACTATTAAGTTCTATATGTGTGTTATACAGCAGATGTATGGAAAGTTGTGTTAATCATGACATGATAGCGTGCTCCGAAGTAAAAAAAAAAGAGCAGTATCTGTTGAGCTGGGGGCACTTGCTTTTTCATCTTAGGGAACCATTGAATTGAACATTGGAATTGAAAAAGTTGCATAGTGTGGCTTTAATTTGAAATGTGTTAAAAATGCATCTTTGTGTGTGTGTGCCAGGGCTGGGAATAGTTATAGCTATAATACTGTGTTTTATGCTATTATTAGTTGTTTTCCAGTCATGCAAATCAGACATTAGCAACTAATGTAGGCGACTACTGTACAAAATTGGATGGTCTTCAGTGATAAACAAAGATCTCTTGATTGCAGAAATAAAGGATATCTGTCTTAAGAGAAGACCCAAAATATGTTTCTTCATCAGTTCATAAAAATGATCGAGTATGTCTCTAAACACTGGATTTGGAGCATGCTCAGTTGGTCCAACTATAGTCTTTAAGTAGTCTGTGACCCTTTATGAGCACCACTGGTATGTGGCTGTCTATTCATCTCAAGATGTACACATGTAGCAATACTACAACAATAAATCACATTATACAGGTGTAAAAAATAATTATTCTGCCACGTATTTTCCCTACTGCTGTTGATTTTTTTATATCTTTGGATGCCTACATTGAGTTTACAATGGCTGGGGGCTGACAAAGGTGGTCAGACAAAGAAAGTCAACGGTTAAGTCAAAAATATAATAAAGTCACAATATTTTATGCCAGTGTGTCATCCGTGGTGTCTTTATCCATCATTTGTTCAACTCAACTTCAAATTACTGCATCCATATATTATCCTGTAATATTGTTTAAGCCAGTACTCATCAACATAAACTCAAACTCATTTATTGTCTCCAGTGTTCTGTCAGGTGTTCTCAGCATTGATCAGCTTGAAACTGCTTTCAATTTGTTTATAATTCTATGAAAAACAACCTTTTCCTTCATTGATGGATGTCACACGTATCCAACTAGTTACCATCTTTGTATCCTTACTTATCAGTCTCAGATCGGTTTACTGGACAGAGGATCCGATATGCAACCCTTTTTACATTTTTCCCTATCACTGTTGAAATTACTATAGCTGAAAAACTGTAATTCCTCTACCATGCTTTACCTCTTTGAGCTGGAACTGGCTTATATAATAGACATTTGCTTTATTTTGGAGAGAAAATAGAGCTATATTAGTAGAGCTTCTATCTGTATGGGGGGCACTTTGTGTGTTTTAAATGTGTAAATTAAATTAATCAAATCGCTAATGACTTTTTGGAGCCTTTGGAGACATATTTCCCTCACACACACACAATACACTCCTTCAAGTTATGTAGGTAGGTCTAATATTGCTCTGAAATCTTGCAAAAAAAAAAAAAAAAAGGATTCTGGTTTTATTTTATCATTTTATCCATCATGCATCTGTCACATCTCTCTCCACCTGGTGTTGCTACTCATCCAGGCAGTGGGGCAGCTTCATAACAAGGGAACTCTTTGTAGTTGAGCCTAACCATAATCTGCGAATAGTGAGTTCAATTTGTAGTCGACAAACATGGCCACTTTATCTATCAAAGTTTCAGATATCTTCCATGAACACTCTTTGAGTTTCTGAGGCTCAAACCAGTCGCTTCGAATCAGCTGGGGTGAACAGTAATGGGATAACGCGTTTTGTTTTTGTTTTTTCAGATTTATAGCAATACAGACCTTTTCCATTTAACATATCAGTGCATACATTGTTGTAAATAAATAAATTCCCTTAAGGTTACGTGGCAGAGTCTCGGATTCTATGCACCAAATGGTTGAACACGTTTTGGCACAGACACTGGGACGCACACATGACTCACACAGAAAAGGGACACGCTTCACGGTCCAGTCATCCTCACCTGCCTCTGTGCGGCTCAGGAGCTCCTTCAGCCCGCGGTATCACCAACACAGCCACATCCACAGAGAGAACCAAGTCCAAAAAGAAAACCCGAAGAGGATTAGGCGGAGTATAGTCCAGTCCTGTCGCGGAGCGGTGGTGCACTGAAGACAAATCCAGGTCTAGGGCCAGCGGAGTGAGGTCAAATCCGGGTAAGCGCTGTCGGAGCCGGGGTAGAGCCGCTCAGGAGGTCGGTCTGTGCTGTCTCCGCCGCTGCTCCGAGGAAGCACTGCTGCACCGAGGAAGCCCCGCCCACTGAGAGCTCGGCCAATAGGAGCCCAGCGTCATCCTCTTTCTCTCTCCCAAATACGGTTATTACATATGCAACGGCTCTAAACTAATGACTGTTACACAAAATGTGCACGAAAAGTTCATTTGGGCTGATTTCTGTTGGTTTCTGGATGTTTAACATTGAGGGGTGGAGATGACAGAAATGAATTGACAAAACTAGATGTGATAAAAGTGCATGTGGATTAAAAACGTAGCCTACCTGATAAAAATGCACCTAAATTGATAAACAGACAAGTGAAAGATACAGTACAAACACATTTTTTTAAGATGTGTTGTTGCCATTAAATTTAAAAAGAACTTTCATTTTTCATGAAATGGTAAAATGTCTCAGTTTTATTGGGAATAAAATATGGTTTTGGCAAATCATTGCTTTCTGTTTTTATTTACATTTTATATAGTGTCCCAACATTTCTAGTGTTGGGTTTGCAAATTGATAAAAGCACCTTTGAAACACTGACTAAGGTGCTCCTGTTGTCCTCCTGATGTTCTGATAAAGGTGGTAGGTGCTTGGCACTCATGGTACTGATATTTATGACTGTGAACTTTTGTGAGTTAGGGTCAGCGTCTACGCGGCACCTCACACTACCTCGTTGTACTTCTGACTGAAAAAAACAAACAAACCGTAAATTTAAAATAAAAACTATAATATAATTATAAGTATAACTAACTTTAATTTGGATTTTAAAAAAAGTGTGCTGTCATTTGTAGTCCACTTAATTTTGTTTGCACCAAAACAGAAAGTAATCCATTTGGTTCTATCCTCGAGCAAAAGCCCCGCTCCAGCAAACGCTCACAGCTGGCTGACTGAACAACAAAAAAACAGTCTAGATAGCACTGTTAGCCCAAATGCTAATAAGCTATGAGCCCAAATGCTAATAAGACATTGTACCTCCTCAGTGCTCCATATTTTCCCTCTGTTTGTTTTATTTTACTGATGGACAATATTCTCTTGGTTTGTTGTTGTCTTGGGAAAGTTAACAGTTAAATAATGGATTCATCGACAGTTTGTGTTACTCTTGGTGTCTGGGCACAAATAGATGTCTGCAGCCCACTTGGGGTTCACTTTTCCATCAAACCAGAGTTCAGTTGGAAGCATCATTTGTGAACTGAGTGAATGCAACCACACCAGAGTTTGTATGACCACTCCCAAACATGGCGTAGTGTGAACCCACCCAAACACTCATAGCTCTATAGGTCATTATAGACACTATTTTAGCCAAATGTCACTTGTGAGCTGTCCAAACGTAAAAAAGTCCAGAGATTACCTTTACACCTATTGAAGAAAATACTGCAGTCCAGACCTCAGTGACCTCAGTGCTGACATGTCTGTTGTTACTGTAAATGCAGTGCTGGTACCTTCCCTGCCTCCCCTTTTGAAATAATCCATATGTGCAGAGGTCAGTCTTTTATTAATCCATTGTAATCCACTGATCAATGCATACATGACTTGAAGTTCTTTCTTGTTTGTTATAGAAGGACCTATAGTGCAACAGAGTTATACATTTAAACATCTTTGGAAACTTCTTTTATGTCAGTTGGGTCTTTCAAAAAAACTTTTTACAAAGCTAAGCTACAGTTATGTAGAGAATACAGAAAAGTATTCCATTGTCTGTTTACAGGTAGTGGCGGAGTCTTTGATTCAAATGTGTTCAACACATCTAATACTTGAAAACAAATTTGCTTGTTTCCGAGTTTCTAAACAAGCCTTCTTCTTATGAATACATGACTTATTTACTACAAGTTGGATTTGTATTTGCCTCTCGCTCACAGTTGCAATATAATACGGCAACATAATCATATCAGACCCTGCAGCACATTACAGCTGAAAAGAAGAGGTTTGTTAATTAGGACAATATCCTTTTTGTTCTCATAACTAGATCTGTTCAGTCATGGCTTCCATGGAAACAGTTGAATAATCTGAATAATCTGAAAATGTATTGCTTTTAAATTACTGCTAAATGTCACTTGAAATTCAGTTACCATGGCAACATATTTAGTTTATAATCTACAACATAACATTGATGATGTCAATCTCAATGTTTTTTCTTTCTCATCCATTCCACTTGTGGCTTTTCTTGAACAGAGTGGTCTCCACATTGCTGTGCCCTTCACAGGCCTATCTCATTCATTTGTTTCATTCTCTGTATTATCATTATGGGATGTCGACATTGAAGTAACTCAAAGAATGAAATGATAAAGATTTAACTTCAACATAACACTTCTTCATTCTAAACACTTTTCTGCAGCACATTTCTGTCTTACTTTTGTCTCATCTTGTCTCACTTTTGTGTGTACTTATGGAAATTAAACATGCTTTTTAGTCTAATTTCACACTCTTTTCTTGTGTGGTGTGTACAAGATATGTCACACTTGGAGCTGGTCAGCATTTATACAGAATGATAGGGTGTGTTTAAGAGTTAAAGTTGAGAGAGAGGCCAGACTGAGATGGTTTGGATATGGTCAGAGGAGAGACAGAGTGAATATGTATGGGTTGTAGGCAGGAGATGAAGAGCAAAGAGGAGGTTTATGGATGTTGTGAAGGAGGACATGAAGGTAGTTGGATTGGGAGATGAGGATGTGAGGGTTAGGGACACATGATTCACTGTGAAGACCCCTGAAGGGAACACCTAAAAGGAGAAGACCCAGCTCACCATACTCTCTTTCACACCTGCCTCTGGAGGATGTTAGGAAAATTACTGTGTGGACATTCTTCAAACATGACACCTGCCTTGATGTTAGAGTAGGCTACTTTGGGATGGACACGGTTTCAGGACTGTGCACAAGCAACCACTTTGGAGAAAGTCTGAGGTGTGTTACCTTTAAGGCCAAAAAGGTCTTTATTTGCAGGCTTTGATTTACTTTTATTTTCAACAACTGAGTAATAAAAAGAAGAAGTAAAATCATTGTTTTGGTTGTTTTTAACACTGCACTTGTGCATTGGTGTGAAAACATTTTTGCCCTATGTTTTATTTTAATTTAACAACAGTATATAAATGATCTGATTGTGGCAGGTAAGTAATGTACAATCTCAGACAGCAACAACATGTAACCTTACTGCTTCCAGAAGTTCCAAGAGAATTAATTGATAATCATGAGTCTTTCTTAAATGGATCATAAGCAGTCACAAAAGATCTCTATAAAAGCAGACATTTTGGCAGTTTGCCACTACTTTTTTTTTCTTTTTCTTTTTTTTAATCTTGTTTTGAAAATGTATACAAGAAATTATGATGAACTGTACTTTCAGTTTCAGCTCTGTCACCAGAAATTTTAATATCACGTAATATTTTTTTCTTTTACTGTCACAGAGCACTGCTTTTGCTTTTTGCTTTTGGTTTGTAATTCAGTCCGGACTGGTCCTGGGGTGTGCCTGTTTGGTCTGTTCAAATACATCAATACACTTGATACATCGGCAAACAAGCTGAAGAGAGACCTGGGTTTTATTGAAGACAGTTGTTGTGAATGCAGTTCTTTGATTCATTCTGCTCACATTCACTGTTGCTGTATATATCAACGACACGCAGCATCTTTCACCTGCTCTTTGACTTCTCATGTGCATAGGGTCGATAATTGAGTCTAAAAGGGTTTCTCTTCACAGAGTCATTCATGGGTTTTACTGTAAACAGATTGAGATGCCAGAAAGGATAGCAGAGTCACTGAAGGTTAATGAGACTCCAAATGTTTATGTGAAAGAGTAAGTTCATCTAGGGCCTGTAAGGAATGCTGATCCCTCTGTCCTGAAGTGGTTTGTTTGACCTCTGACCCCTGAATCAGCACACATAACCGGTCAGAAGCTGTTTGACGCGGCAGCACATATGGGGTATTTACATAAACTGTCTTTGAATCTTTGGCCTCACCTTGAACATTTGTGTTATGTTTATCTCAGTAAAGTGGAAAAGCTAAGTTGTAGCTCAAAGAAAAAGGACCACCTCTCAGGAAAAAAAAAAAAGTTGTATCTCTCCCTCAGCCAAGCCCAAAGCAATCTTTTAAGAGCCAAAACACCAGTCACAGTATATTATGACTTTGCTTTATAGGATGAAATTGGTCACGAGACATTATGCCTTTAAAAAGTGTCAAGCACAACTGCTAGGCTTGCAACATACATTCTGATATACTGTATACAGTCAGTTTACATCCTGAAAAGTTACATAGTGTTGCTTTAATGAAGTCTAGGCACAGTAAAAGATTTTTTTTGTTGTTTTGAGCAGTGACGTGACAAAGTTTGACACCTCTCCTGAGTTGCGTGCGAACTGCAACAATAAAAGTAAAATGACATTCAAGGGTACTGGAGTTAGAAGTTAGACTCCAAGGACGAGGCTTTACACGCAGCATGAATATACATCCCATGTTCAATGTGAGTTTAATATTTAATGAGCTGCCAGATGGCACCGTGGATCCTCTGATAACCGCGCTAATACAGGTATACACTCCTCCTTCGAGTTAGAGGAACATTTGAGTGTGTCGTAGAAATGGAAGTGTGTCGTTTGGGGGGTGGGTTTGGGGGTGTGCGTCTGCGATCAAAGAGCCAACTTCCATAGCAGACGAACGTCAAGAGGCAGACTTATACATTAATAATTCATCAAACACACCCCGTCAGCCATGTGGAGTGATATCAAGACAAAAACCGACAGGGTCTGTTTGGATTTACTGTTAGAATCATGACAAAATATGATATTTTCTACCCAAACAGTCTCTTAGATGCACACAAGTTCAGTAACAATCAATATTTAGACTCAGGGCCATCACATAAAAAGTGTCTTGCATTGTAATTGTAGAAAAATCAGGCAGAGTATCAGTAACATGCATGTGGTCATGGATATAAGAACATGAACATTTTCATAAACTATTTTTACTGCTGTCATTGAGCGTGAGGTGTGTAATTTTATGTCTTTTTGTTCATCTTGATTTAAACGGCTATATTACTATTCTACATTTTTTAGATCAGTAAGCTGCCAGTAGAAATGGGTCTTTATGTGATTCCACTTAAAAAGTAACTTAACAAATCAGTTTAGTTCATAAAAGTCATAAACCTTCATCAGGAATGTGGGCTTTTCCTCCAACAGTGCTCAGTTTGTCCTCTCTGGGCACCTGTAGCAATAGCAACAGCAGGTAATGAAACCTCCACCTGGTTCAGTATAGCTTTACATGTCTCTTTTTCCAAGAAAGACAAAGAGTCTTGTTCAGAGGTGATTACACAGTACTGAAAAAATAGATGAGATCGATGTGTTCCATTTTAAAAATACACTTAGTTTGAAGTGTTTAAGTCTTAAAATTGTACAAAAAGGTTAGAGACGAATCTGGCTCCATTCCTTTTCCTTTTCAAATATGTTTTCCTAATTGAATTTTAACTTAACCAGTGCGCACTCTACTAACAACGTATTGGCACAATTCAGCTAAGAAGCTAAGTGTGAAAATTGTCTCAGTAAATCCCACTAAAGCCAGAGAAGAAGTACTGTGTGCCCTCTTATCATAAAGGATCAGGGCCACAAATACAGATGCTCTTCATAGGATGAGTTTGAGCTGAAGACATTTTTTGAAGACTTGAAGTAATGATTTTTATAATGTATATGGAACACAGCTACACCCTTGTATCATTTATCATGAGTTATTGCGTTTTCAAGCTTTTATGTAAATAACTGATATGCATGAAATTACATACATTATATATAGATGCCCCCACACATGGTTGAATGCAATATGAGTAACATTTGCTCTTTCTTAGAAAAAGAGTGGTGTTATGAAATAAAGGCATTTTAACAAGCCTGGCTGACAGCAGAAAGCATTAGTGCTCATTATGCAAATACCAAGCTTAAAACGTTTCACACAGAGAACAAAACAACACTTCATGCATACCATTAAAAACAATTTAACACTCCAATCAATTATAATATGTGTCAAATAGAACATGATGGCCAAAAGCATCCATTCCATTTGTAAGTTTCAATGAATATAACATGGAGTGACCTGTGTTTCATTAAAAACAAAAACAGGAAACTGCCAAGCATAATGCATCAGTAACTTAGGAAAGCTCAGCTCATCAATTTGTATTTTTAGTATGAAAAAGGCCTTTTTAAATGGACTATGAGAACAGTGTTAAAACCAAACCACTCAAACCAGCACTTTCCCTCGTATCATATTTTTTTCCAAAAGATCTAGCGATATATCCTTTTTTAGCCAAACAAAGACCGAGACTTGAGAGGAGGTGTGGTCTGGAACAGGCCGGAGACGAGTGCCTCTGGGTCATTGTTGGGTTGTGGAGCTCGAAGACAGTAAAAGCAGGGCTGATCCATGATGAATCAGGGACTAGATTTGTTGAATAAGTGTTGGATAGAGTTCTAACTTTTGTCAAGGGTTCAAACAGAGCTGTTTTTTATGATGCTTTGCATCAAAACATGTCGGAATATGACTCAGCGGGATATGACAGCCAACACATCGCAGCTGCTTCCCTGAGGCTTTTCCTAATCAAACCTCCAATCACTAACCTTCTTTCTCTTCCTATACTACCTGCACAGCATATACAGTATCCACCTGTGTCAGGAAAGGCACTTTTTCACCCATTTTGAATCACTATATATGTGAATATAACGCATTATTTTTATTATTATTATTCATTTCTAGTTTTAAATTGTTTTTTATGATCAATGGAAGAGTTCCAGATGATTGCAATAATTTTGATCTACAGAGTATTTTGTGATAAACATCTACATGCGTAATCTTGCTGGTGGTTGACTTGCATTGTACTTAGGCCTCACGGTCATGTCCAGGCTTCTCTGTAAACCAATTCATCAGCAGCTCATGTTTATGCTAAATTTATTTATAGGTCACAGCATTGTCCTTCTTTGGTTAAATTGAGGCTTGGAGAGGGTGTGACAAAAGGCTTATTAAATGGACTCAAAGGTGTATGCACACACAGCGTTATAAATCCAGATATTTTTTGGCATGCAGACATTTTGGATTTTGGCATAGGCACTCTTTTTGTAGAGATCTAATGCACCCTTTTTGTAAATGAGACCCCTGGTCCATAAAGTGGAACACTATTGACTCAAGAGAAAAGTGTGACTCCCACTTTGGCATTAGTGCTTATCTCTGTTTGTGTTTTCACATAATACATTTATAATCCCTTCTTTTTTTCTGAGAGTGCAAGCAACCAAATGGTGCTTCGCAGAATACAATATCAGCTCACTCTAAAGCTCCACAGAAAAACACAAAGCAAACACTGTTCCCATAAAACAAACTAGAGCCACAACAGCATTTTACCAATTTTGTTTGTCAAATTACATCTGTATTAGCATTTAGCAGGTGTTCTCCCTCAGGTCTCATTTTATAAATCATAGCTGTCAATCATAGCTGTGCTGTAGCTATGCTTAAAACATGAGCTGGACAGGGCAGGCTCAGCTCCTACACGGGGCAGAGAGCTAGCTAACTTCAATAACTAATGCAAAACTGCACTGTTGGTTTAATTACAGACACAGACACCAGAAAACAGCTGTATCCCAACACACAATTGTTTTGGTGATGTGAGCTGCTTTTGCCAGTTGCAAACTTTAGTAAATCAAGCTTTATATAAATACACTTCTACTGAGTTATTGTTCTGCAAAACAAGAACTCGTGTTCACGCCTTTGCCAGTAAATTTTAAAGTAATTTATGTGCTTTTTGGTGGCACAACACCTCAGAAAATTTTACCATAAGGGTTAGGGTTTTCAATTACAATGTTAGCCTTTTATGTAAGTTTATTTTAGTAAACTACCCCAACATGCCCATTGTCATTTTTCTTTTCAATTGCAGTCATTTACTGTTAAAATCTTGGGTCTAAATTGTACATTTTTAGACATTGCTTTAATTTCTACAGTTATTTACCACAGATCATTTTCCCGATAGCTTAAATTCTACAATTTGTTGCAAATTACTGTAGGAGTTTTTTGCCTTTTAATAAAACATTCACACTAGCAACCACACAGCAGGATTTTTAGCACGAGGAGAGGAGCCTGGTACTTACTCAGCGGGAGAGGTTTCTTGCTCTGAACTGTGGAGCGTCGTTTTGGAATGAAAGGCAAAAGAAAAAGGCAGGTTACCTCTATATTTTTAACACCACCTAACAGAGTTGCCAGTGTGTTACAGAAAAAAGATGCAATAAATTGTCTAAGAGTGCATTCAATGGCATTTTTCTTCCACCTTCTACCAACCAGAGTGCACAAACCCATATGTAACATACCTCTAAACAGATAGTCATTTACTGACACGCACCAATAACTGAAAATAACGTGAATATATGTGCACAGTTTGCTCCGAATAAACAGCAAACACTCTAACTCTGTCCATCCCCCTTTCCTCTTGTTATCGTATCAATATCCGCCTCACCACCTGTCCCCCATCCCCACCCTCCACCTGTTCCCTTCTTTAGCCACAATTTTATTTTTCCAGTTTATTGGGGAAATTCTTATTGGGAAGCAGATTAAACTGGCAGAGCTGTAATGAGATGCCACTATACTGCAGCAGTAGGAGTTCCCATCTGCCTCCATCTGCCGCCTCATTCTCCGACATTACCCACACCACACACACGCACCCGCAGCAGGCAGTAAATCAAGCACAGCACAGCGTGTCCAGCAGGTACAGGTTTGTTTAATCCTGTCAGCCGCTGCTTCCACCCCTTGGTCTCAGTCACTTGGTCTCAGATCTGTGTCCTTGTGGAAACAATTGAAAGTCCAGGGTTAATGATGATTAAAGTGATACTCTAGATTTTTGAAGGAGGGTTGTATGTGGTACTTAATTGGGTCGGGAGAATGAGGGATGGACTTTTTGGCTACTGAAGCTTTGAGAGAGGGTCTGGCTGTTGTGTCATTTGTTCCAGTGTTAAAAATGTTATTGTGAATGGTAAGGCGACCAGCACCTCATTTTTACCCAGTTGTTGTTCAAACTCTTGTTTATTGTAAGATGAAACTGTGCTACCTTTTCTACACGTGAGACTTCACAAATAAGGCTTCCTTTTCCTTTTGTTTTAATTTGAAATCTGAGAAGATTGCACTGAATACCTTGCTGGCCCTGATGGTTCAACCCTGGAGAAAAGGCAGATAGACTTTGTGCTGCATGTGTTTAGTTTGGATGTAGACAGAAGTGCAGCAGGTTTCTGGGCTGTCCTTTGGGAAAGACTAATTGAATCTGTTCCATTCTGTAAATGGATTGTCAGTCACCTCTGGCCAGTAGGTTGTAGAGGAATAACAAGAGCGCTCCCAGCAGCAAACACTCTCCTGCTTCAGACCAAATGAGTGTTCTCATGCAGAGGGCTCTCTCTGAGCGGCTCTGATCTTTGTCCATGGAGCAGTCTTTTCAGCAATTATCCTTCACAGCACGTTTCCCTAACTCTCTCTCTGCTCACATGGATCTTAGCCATGTCTATGAAAGGACTAAGGACTTAATATCAAAAGAATCACATTTGTCATTTTTTAACCGGACACGGCCCCATAAGAAACTATCACTAAATACAGCAACCTAAAACAATCATATCTGCATCGGTGTAGCACCCCATCTTCCCAGTCTCGATGATATCAAGAAGTTATACAAACATACAAATCAACTTTGATGTAACTTACATGGGCACACATAATGTAGGCCTAATGACATAAAATAGGCCAAAATGGAAAAAAGAAGGAAAAATCTGAGTAAATCCTGTCCTTCATTGAACAGTTCCTTCCTGCTGTAATTCTGCTGCTATTGACAGAGAGCTACACAGGTAAAAACCTCCCAATAATGGAAACAAAGGACCTGTTATCAACACATTATTGTTTTGGTACCAAAGGGAACTAAAGGTAATTACAATGTGTCAGGATTTTTTTTTTTCTACAAATCCTGCATATTATGTCTTTAATAAAACACATTGTAACTGAAATAATACAAGTATTATAAGCATTGATATAATACAGTAGCCTACAGTGAAAATATTCAAATGATCTAGGCTCTAATTATTGGAAATAATTACAGGCTACTGTAAATACAACCCATCAAGGCAGGGCACTGGCTGCTGACAGACTAAGGACTGTTGTCATAGTGAGTGATTGTGTTTTAAACCATCCATTACACCTTTTGTTCCCTCAGCCTTACACTGTTTGAGTTTCACAAACGGATATAAAGCAGTTATTGCCATAAAAGCACGCAGACAGACCTCCTGTAGCTGGAGGCAGCTCATCTCTCTCTGGGCAGCAGTGTTTACTCTTCCTGAAAACTTTGTTTGGGAATCGCCGGTCCCAGCTCCAGCCAATCACAGGCGAGCATGAATAATCCAATAATAAGTATTTGGAGAGAGGCGGGACTTGAGGCTCACTTTGTCATAATTAAGCTACAAGCTGTATGACCGGTAGATAACTTACGCTATGTGCTTGGAGAGAGGGAGGGGTCTTGCCACAGTTGCAGCCCCTCCCACTGCAGACTGAGACAGCCTCCGGGACGAAGCAACAATGTGACCCGCTGCTTTTTGCTTACTTTAGAGCAACAAATCGTACCGGCGTATTTTAATGTCAAATTGCGTGCCTGCGACGCAAAATGTATAAAGGTTGGGGGTAGGAGGGTTGACGGGGGACAACCAGGTAAGTTGTCCCAGGCCTCGGGTTCAGGGGAGTCCAAAACTAAGCCCACTTTTGGTTTTATATACTTCTATTGTATGGGGGGCTCTCTGTCAGGTTTTGTCCCAGGACCCAATGAGGCTGTCAGCTGGCCTGCTTGTGAGTATTATATTTAGAACAATAGCTTCTCATTGTTTCGTGTCTCATGTGCATTTGAAATTCATCCTTTGGTCATTGATAATTAGCATCACTTACCCACAGATGCTTGTGTGTTGTTGTGTTTTCATGAAGGTGGTTCAAGAGAGTACTACTTAAAGGCGATCATGAGTTACATATACTTGTTACACTAACACTGTGAAATATTCCAATACTGGTCTGACATTGGAATAAAATATAGTTGTTATAAATGTTATGATTTGTCTGGGTCATTATGTCTGTGCTTCACTGTTGTACTTGCTTTATAATGTAATAGATGAGTAAAGTTTTATCTTTGAACAGCTCAGTGGTCAAAATGTCTAGTTTTATAATCACTACATTGATAATATACATAAATTACATTAAACATTAAGTAATATACATACATAAACATAAAATGGTTTATGTATTTGTGATAATGTCTGACCGTAAGCTTTTAACATGAAACACACATGTTTGTTTAAAAAGAACAAATGTGTCTAGATCATATCTTTTAGTTGAATACTCTGAACAGAACATTAAACATAAAACAGGTCTTATTTTAGGGCAGATGAGTGTGTGAGAGTGTTCATATCATTTGTTTAATGCCAATAATATGGTGAATGCCAGAAAGAAGTAAATGAGGCCCAATAATTCTGGGAGGTTTTTAAATAAATGAGGTAATGAAGTGATGTACATTGTAAATCTCGACACATCCCATTTGGATCGTCAGCTGTTTGAATGAAACCAGGTCAGTGCTCCTCGCGACTATAATCCCAGCTGTAGGCAGCGCACGAGCCAATGTCGCATCTCATCTGTACACAGGCTGCTCCACTCTAATGCACTTAAAGGATTTTTAACTTTTGGATGTGTGTGCCAAAAATATGTGTGCGCCTTTTGTGGTTCATTCACTTATACAGCGCTCGGACGTGTGGGATATGGAACTAGCCTTGTTTCCATTCAGTGCTATACGTCCTGATAGCTTGGAGTTCAGTTGTCTTAACATGAGACTGCACTGAAACCTCTAAAGAAGACATTTCACCTCCTCACAGCTCTACATTTGGCCTCTGCTTGTTTTGTTTTATTTCAACAGACTTTGTTCTTTCTCCACTCTGCAAGCCGTCAAGTTGTACGATTTTAGCCTCAGATTTTGTCACGCTCTCTATGTTATTGGTCTCATTGCAGGTCTGAGATCTGTATAGGGTTCACAGTTAGCAGAGTTCAGAGGGATGTGGACCGAGCTCAACCTTTCTGATCACATGGTAGCAGTCACAGTTACCCAAGTGAACCACAGAGACTGAAACAGTTTGCTTTGGTGAGGTGCAGCAGAACACTGCAGTCTGTTGATGGAAGAAACAACACTTCATATTTGCTTATAGTTTGAGTTCTTGTTTGATGGGTCTTGATTTTTTTTCTTTTTAATTAAAAACACTGCCTTTGTATTGTTTGCGGTAATCAAAAGCTGAATTTAGATTTTGCAGATTGGAGTTTAGGAAGCAAAGAAAAAATCTTCTTCTTGAAACATTTAGTGCAGCAGTATATACAGCTTCACATTTTATTCACCTTTTTCTTTTTTGTTAAAGGCAATCCACCTGTATTTTTTCAGTTTGCTTGAACAGGATTTATACATATATAGAGACACAACTTCTGACATGCTTGTATGATTTCACCATTTACTGTATGCATGGTGTTGAAAAGGCTTTCTTCATCTGTTTATCAGTTTGCTTTTCTTCTTCTCATATACTAGCAGTTCATCTGGAGGATCTTTGAAAGTAAATAACTGAAAGTTTCATGCCAAAAGAGAAAACAGAGCAGGGAGCAGCAGGTTTGCCTTAAGGCTTTTCGCAACAGCTCCTTCTGCATGACTGTATGAAGAACATCTAATTGTGCACAAACCAGGTTATTATGGTCCTCTAGCTGGTAGACTAGACTGCACTATTCGTAGAAAGAGATGATATTAAAGGTCAACAAAACTCATCTGGAAATAACAGTAATGCAACAGCTATACACTTGGATAACACAGAAATATACATATAGACAATGATAAAGCAATGGATTATTATCATAGATTAGAATGAATTAAATAAGTTCTTACATAAGTTATTTCAGGCTCCCTGTGAAAGCTGACAATAACATCTGAGGTGGTTAGGGTAGTTAGTTAGTTACTGCTGCATGTTTACAGCTTACTCTGATTAAGCTCAGAAAAAGCGCACTGAGCATGCTCCAGAGTCAGACAGAGACACAGAGTAACACATGGAAACAGACGAGAAAAACGTGAAGTGCAGTGTTTAGAGACATACTCACTAATTTCTCAAGTGAAGACACAAATATATATATAGGGTCACACTGTCCCTGTCTGTCCTGTTTGTTGGATATTTTACTCTGGAATGCCGTAAAAAGTTTTAAGAACAAGTTTGTTGGAGGGTGCAATTTCTAAGTAAGGAACGAGTTGTTTAGAGTTTGTTGTGTTTCCCTCTAGATGATTACTTTTTTTTATTTTTTACTTTTTTTATTTATTTATTTATTTGATAGGGACAAGTATATACATTTTACATGTCATACTGTAGCATTTGTAGCAATGGCTAATTTGCAATGCTCGTCCCTACTGAGCAGATGAGCTGGGTATTCGTTTTTTTAGGCTACAAACGAGTCAGGTTTAACATTGGCTTTTCTCTTTGATACACAGCATGGGTTAAAAAAGACCCAGAGAGGTTTTCTTTTCCAATATCTTTGAGATTATATTTTTTTGTTATTTTATATTCTAGGTATTCCTGAAAAACATGTTTATTAAATAATTTCATTCAAATTTTCAACTTATCCACTTTTCTTCTACTTTTTAATAAAAAAAAGTTTGAACAGGTTTGCACCTAGATGGGTAAAAACGACCCGCTGTCATTTCCATTTTCATTTTAACAGTGAGGATAACAACTATATCAATAAATGTCATCCCTCAGAATAATTTGTTATTTTTATAATTAAAAAATGTATTATATATATATAATTTTTGTATACATTTCCTGAATCAAAAGTTTTTGAACAGCTCAACCTTTATCTACAGTTTGAGCATGTCTATTTTTTCATTTTTCATCATTTGTATCTCTTTATACAGAATTTAGGCTGATTGGTTAACAAGTTGGGCAGCACAGTGGCAAAATGGTGTTTCTGCTGAAAACGTGTTGTGTGGATCTCTTTAGGACTATGTTTTTTGTATGTGTTTTTTCTGTGCTGCTGGAGTCTCTCCTGGACCAGCAGCTTCCTCACACAGATCAAGCTTATGAAATGGGACCAGATGAACTGCTGACTGTAAATTGGCCACAGGACTGACTATAAGACAACGATAATAAAGAATAATATTGTAATTATACATTTAAATCATCTGAGGTGGACCAAATAGAATTCTGGTGTTTTTATTGACACTACATTTCCCACAAGTGAAAAAAACAGAATCACAATACTGAGTCAAGGCAAAGGCACCAATAATTGAGTAATTGAGACTCTATTGTGGTGTGATCAATTTGACGATCCACATACTGGAATGACATGCCATGTTTCCTGAAGATCTGACCAAGGGAGAGCAAACTCTAGAGGCATTGCTTGGACGAGAGGCATTAGGCCCCACTTCGGAGCTGACAGTGATCAGATCTAATGTGACCAGCCTAAATGCGAGGTGTCAAGGCGCTAAATGCATCCCGAATGCTTCGTGAGAGATCAGATCTGAGGACACATTTGGAGCTGGCCTTGTATCTCAGTGGACATCTGAATGAGTCTGGCTCACATTAAGAAACCATTTACACGACAACGCATATTAGTCTAGACCCAAACATTCTGATTTGTTTACACGAGGGTGAACTTTTGAATTCTAACACACACACAATACATAAAACATCAAAGGTATCCAAATGAATAAATAGGGACACAATAGAGTCTGAAAAGCAGAAGAGGGGGCAAGCTTTAAAATAAAGTTTCGAAGCCAAGGAGGAGACTTTTGGATGATTTTGACTGACTCAAATCGAGCGGGATAAAAGGGCTTTTTTCTAGCTGTTTTTCTTAGCACAGAGAAGAATTATTATTAGTTAAATATTTATTACTTCTTCTTGTGTGTAATGACTGCAGTGACAGGGTCGGCCCCTCATTGAGCTCTTACATCAGCGCTGTTCCATTTCATTCCATTTTATTTAAGCTCTCAATTATTTTGTTATTTATCAAGAGTGAACCAGTGGTGTCCATAGGTTATACGTGATCATTAATAAAGCATTTTACAGAGAGTCATCATACAGACAAACTGTACTGTAGACTTGATAACTCAAACCTTCTTTCAGTCAAGGACACTCTAACCTCATCCACTCTAGAGTAACTTCCAGAAATGAAGCCCTACAAGTCCATTTTTGTATTTTAGTGTTTATAGAAACAGGATAGCAGCAGTAGGATAAATAACAGGAGGAGGAGCCTAATGGTCACATGAGCAACGGCAAATGTTACTGTGACTTTTTGTATTTATACATTGCTACTGATGAAGCTTTCCTATTGGACAAGCAGGAATCCATGGTTACAGCTGACTGGTGCTGTTGCCATTGTTATATCAAAAAGAGCTTCTTTAGAGGTTTATCACTCAAGCAGCTAATGAAATCTTTTGAATTTATTCATACTAAGCACCTGGCTTAAGTTAACAATAGCTCTGTTTGTGTTTAGACCCATGACAGTAAGCAGTGGGTCTTTTTTTACACCTTTACTCCGAGTGAAAGGGAACAAAAGAGGTGAAAGCAGAAAAAAGTGAGTGAAAAGAGGTGTAAAAGAAAGTATGTCCTTGAATGAGACGAAAAAGTATAAAACTTATACTTTACTATAATGTTATAAAGCCCAAACAATCATAACCCCATGAGAGCTGGTCATATTCAAGGAGCTGACCAGGGACACTATTTAGGAAACATCTAGTAAATGCTGGATGCTGCAAATATCTATCCACATTTTACTCAGCTTTCCTTTATTTTGTTTATGTTATTTTTTATTTTTGGCACTGTTTCTCCATAAGCAGACCTGGAATGGACACTTCCCCTGAAGAAAGGGATTACACAGATTTCAGCAAATAGAAGAAAAAAATGCACGCAGTTCATTTAAGTAACATTTTTGGAAAAAAAAATTATCCCTTTGCACTAGAAACTCAATTTTCAAAGTTAAGAGTCTCATTTCAGAAAAAGACTGTAAAATAGCAGACAAATGTATGACATTGGAGAGATACAAGCAAACCATCTGAGGAGGAAAGACTGATGCTGTTTGTGCAAAGATGAGGCATAGGAAAAATGAAATGATATTTAAAAAAAATTCAAACAATATATCAATAATAAGCTAATTTGAATCCAGTCTTTACTTTGCCAATGCTTTTTCTGACTCATATTCCAGTGAAGCTCTTTGCAGCTGGTGTGTCTCAGACTGTAGCTGGACTGGTTAGAGGGTTTGCAGTCAGAGGGCTATTTTTGTTAAGTTATTAACAGACAATGGATTCTGTAGTGCTTATGAATAATCCTTAGAAAACACATGACAAATACCTTTAAGGCACCTTTCCACAATGCTTTTGGCAGACAGTACAGACAGAGTGCCTCTGTGAATTAAGGCTGTTATGAGTAATTGAGCACAGGTTGCTCCCCACAGCCTACAAATGGAAACAGTCCAGTCAATGGTTGATTTGGCAGCTGACATAGAGAAAAAATTTCAAAAGTGTAAAGTTGAAGCCATCATACTTTCCAAGTAGAATGTATATAACATTAGTACAAAAATATTAGTACAAAAAAGCTACTACACTACACAACCACTACCTCATGTATTTCAGGAGCATTCACAGTCTTTTTGATTTTTATTTATTAAACCTTTATTTGACCAGGAAAGACTCACTGAGATTACAAATGTCTTCTGCAGCGGAGTCCTGGCCCAATGGGACCAGAGCACCCAAAGGAAACCTGTGCAGACATGGGGAGCACATGCAAACTCCACAAAGGTCCTGAACTCATTTTAATGGATGAGAGCCTCTATTTAGAAACAGAAAACCAGGCAATCACATGCTCAAAAAAGGAGCACTCCCATTGGTCTACACCGGCTTGTCATATGACATTCCAGGAAGTTGAATAGCTGCCAATAAAGTGTATTGAAAGTGTATTTATATTTATGAATATGTCTTTTAACACAGCGAAACAGCTCAAAAAAGAAGGAAGGCAACGTGAAGCATTAATAAATACTGTCAATTTAATCATATAATGTTTAACGAGGCGGAGATAATTGCCTTTAAGCCAAAGCTAAACTTCATTTTGGTGAAATGTATTAGTACTTTGTGGAGGAAAAATTGGTCTGTTTTATTTTATTTTTTTTATAAAATAAGCAGGAGAGTTTCCTAGGCTGCTTATGGGCGTGAGTGGAATCTAAGACAGGGACAAAAAAGAAATTCAGGTAATTGAGCTTTAATTGACCAGCTGGATCAGATCGGTATCAGACGCCGGCAGACATTTAAAGCACCTGGAGCAGGATCAGAATGTGTACTAAAAAAGTTGGACTGGTGCATCCCCAATTATTTGAATAGCTTAGTAGTGAATGCACAATAACAAGGTATGTTTATACATGGCACTCGGCCCACTTTTATATAAAACACAATTTATATATAGTCAGGGGTCCCTGCTCCATCACTTCATCAATTTGGGGGTCCCTGGCCTAAAGAAAAGTTGAAGACCACTGTATTAAGCCATTTGGGCACAGATCTAGACTCAAAACTGACCTAGTTCATAGCTCATTGCTTCCTAATCAAGAAGAAAGAGCTTTAATAATCCAGTTTTACTGAGAACTAAAAAAAAAATAAAAAGGCAAGCCTAATAATTTATTCCTGTTTGGGATTCATTTGGATTTTTGCTAAATCCTTCCTGAAGTCTGTCACACAAATCCATTAACTGAATCTAGTCCAGTAGACATGCATTTACATGTGCACTAGTGTGATGTTATTAGCAGCAATAGAAAAAAGGTAAAAGTTGCATTGTCTGAAATGTTTATTTCATGATTGAGTCCACTAGTGCTCATCTATATGGAACTGAGAGTCACACGCTCTACCTTTTAAACCCTTACTGCCTGAATTTATAAACAAGCATATAAAAAAAATTAAATATAGCACATATAATAGATATAAATTTAGGTATGATGCAAATTAGCGACATCATGAATAAGTGTAAAGAATAAAAATGAAACAACTGTTCTAGTCTCAGATATGGAGATTATTGTATTAATGCAACTACTGACGAAACACACTTCTGAAATTGAAATACAAATAATTCATGTTTCACTTTGCACTTTGAACATTAGAATACAGTCTGGCCCTTACAATTTGGCCATTTGCAATCGCTTTAGACTGCTGGCTTTGAATAACAACAATTTTTTTATAATGTAAAAATGTAACTGTATAGGTGTAAAAAGTACCTACCTACGTACATACATACATACATCAACATTCTGTAAACACCTAAATTGTTAGGGCCAGACTGTATGCTTATGTTAAAAGTACAATGTTTGATACATAAAACAAATGTAATTCAATTTAAACAATAGCAGAATCAATAAAATACTGGTAATTTGTTTAAATGCTATTATGCAAAATTAAATTGGTTCAATTTCTGCCCAAGACCTAGTCTGCATCTGATCTGTATCAAAAAGGTAGATTGAAATGATGATATCAATCATATGAAAATACTTCATTAGTATAATGTAGAATCTGCATCAACAAACAATACACCACTCAACGGCATTAAGGCTGGAAGTGGTTTGATGCGAATTAGCGACATCCGTCCACAAGGGGTTTAAGCTGATTCCTGATTGGCTGCCTTAGTCTGTTAATCAGAAGGAAATTCATCTGTGTTCGAGCTCTGACAGACTATCACCTGCTGTAACCTCTGTAACCAAGCACTATTCAGGAATGGTTTGTGCGTCTCCACTTTGCCTGATGCTAGAGCTGTCTGTTTTGCCTAGTGTTCAATAACAGCACAAGACAACATTACATCCTCTCAATTTTTTCTGCATTTGGGTTCAAGTAAGACTCCTCATGACAAAGTGAGTGGAACATCTTTACTTGTGGTGCTCATTTCATCAAAGGCAGTGAACAAACTTAAACTCTGAGGCACCAAATGTACTTTATATGTGTTGGGAAGGTTTGTGTGAGTTTTAGAACCATCACATCAGCTACTTCTTGCCTTGCTAAAAACCCATACCCATCAGGGCGCATGACCCTTGTGACTGGAGTTGCCCCTCAGGTTTGTACAGCATCAAATTGTAGCTGCATCATTAGCTGTTGTAGCCTTAATACCTGTATATATCCAGCCACTGATATTAAATGTTGTCTACCCACACATAAAGGTTGTTGGTTACCATTTGCCAACACACCTTGTTTGTGCAGAATTTGTGATTTTTAGAGGGTAATGCCCTTTGGTCCACTAAAACATATTCTGGTCAGCTTAACCATAAATATGTATGCTCCTTAATAAATCTTTAATGTGTTCTAGACTAAAATCAGCTGAGGCCAGAGAATTTCAGTTTAAAAAATATCAGTTCTTACATGCTTTTTATTTTTGTAAACTTTGTAAAATCGTCTCTCTCCACAATCCTCAGACTTTTCAGGCAGCAGGTGATATCTGAGTTCAACTCTGCAGGTCACATCATTTCAGACTGGACCTGAAATCATCAATATTTTCACAAGCAGTGCATTGCTGTGCCATGAAGTCAATAGGTTCCTTCACTGAACTTTCCACTTCTTCATTTACTGTTACTCCAGCTCTGCTCGAAGACGAAAAAGAAGAAAAAAAAGATTAGTACCAAGTGAGTGGAAACTCCAGAACACCTTCTCAGAGCACAGACTAGATGTAGAAGCTTTATTTTTGACGGCGAGTGCACAGTTTGTACTTTGCAGTGAGTCCGTGGGCAGTAACACAATCCATCTGCAGCTTCCTACACAGATAGAGAAATAACACGATCCAACTGCAACTTGGAAAAAAATGAAGCTTTTACCAGATAACTAAACTGGGACACCTCAGCCTTAATGGAGACTGAGAAAATATTTGATGTCGAGTGGCAAAGAATGCATCAAAATTGGATAACGTGCATATAAGACACACACTATTGGCAATTTAGATTCACCGAAACCTTGACTCACGACCTTCTTGCTGTGAGACAGGAGTGCTAACCACTTTGCCACCATGTATCCCAGACAAATAATTAGAAATATGTTTGTGAAGTCATTCAGATGTATTTTGTTACCGAGAAGTTGTCATCAAAAAGAACTCATTGCTAAAAATCTTGACTGACCAGCCCAAGGATGCCATGGCAACAGCACATTGAAAATTCATGACTGTAAATGCATTCAGCAGTGCACCCGCTTCATCTCTACTGATTATATAATTACACAGAATATATTATAAGTATTATAAGTTATTTGGGTTAATTTTGTAGTTAATTTACTTCCTGTTTCTGATGTTGATGGTTTTTTTCATAGTGTCTTTCTGTGTTGTTCCTCCAGCCACCAAACATAGCAAATTCTGCATGAACATGATGATTAGGGCAAATGGCACCTACTGACTATATGTGTGCGTCAGTGGATTTATATCATTATCTACCTCTGTCCCTGGCTCTGCCTTCACGAAGGCAAACAAACAACTTCCTGAGCCACACCAACTGAAAAAAAACACCTCATTATATGTGAATGAAGTGTGCTATAGTACATATAACAGTTTTAATTCATCCACAATAAAGTTGTATTAGTCAATTAAAGCATACCCTGAGGATAACTGTCTTGGGAGCATTTTGGGATTTAGCAGTAAATGAGCAACAATTGGAGCATCATTTAGAGCCAATCAAAGTATCAATGTTCAGACTGTAATTGTAAAATAAATCAATTCATTTTTTTATTCTCATTTCATTACACTGTTACTCTCAAGTGTGGTTTCTCTTTCTTTGTGGCTCTTAACCTATCTTTCTAATTACAAGGCACAGTAATTTCATCACAGGTAAGCTCAAGTAAACACAAGGTAGAAATATTAAATACATTAATAATGTTTGTTAACTAGCTTCGGTGTTTGTCCGTTCATGAAGACAGAAGCGGCTGCTGTATAATCTCAAGTGACCAAACCTTGCTGTATGTGTTCAAATGACTGCACCGTGAATATCATCTGACTGCAAACGGTGGATAGCTTCTTAGCATTCTTAATGAACTGAAAGCCATGCCATCATTACTGCACGAACCATAAAAAAACATCCTCAACACAGTTACATTGTACTGTATTGACTTTAAAACCCATTCCTCCTACCTTCACTTAAAAATTAAAACACAGACACAATGCAGAAAGGATGTTCATCGGAATATTTAACGCCGCTCTGGATGGATGCCCAGTCGCCCTCGGATGTGTCTAATGAAGACACGTGTCTCCTCTCTCATTCTGGTGTTGTTGTGGCTCATTTTAACTGACAAAACTTTAAAGAGCAAACTTTAAAGTGGGCCTCCAGAGGACAGACAAAGATAGACAGGAGCTAGATTTGAAAAGAAGGCCGCCCTACACTTTAGAGTGCAATTGGAAAGCTATGAATCTCAAACAGGCTCAAGTAAATGTGAGCCACACTGCTCTCAAAGAGATTGTGTACAGTCACATGCGCACACATCATGGCTCTTCCTTGGCTCTCGTTGTACCACTTGGTTCACAGTAAACTCAGATGATGCTTCTGCCTGATGTTTCCCTTTTTACACATTTATGTATTTGTGTGAGTAAATGATTCATGGTACATTCATCCATTTGAATGTATGTACTGTATGTGTCCAACATCAACGTATTACTGGTGGCTAGAGCACATCCCAGCTGCTGTGAGTGTGAGGCCAGATATACCCTTGACAATCACCAGGTAATAACAAGGCTAACACTTAGTGACAGACACTGACAGACAACCCTTTACAAAACACTCACATTCATTCACTAGAAGCAATTTGGATTATCCTATTCACATACAGGCACATCTTTGCATTATGGGAGGAATCTGCAGTAGCAGGAGGAGAACACAAAGACTCCACACAGAAAGGACATTGCTGTATGCATTTATAAAATTTGCAGACATATTTAACCACAGACTTACAGAGGAACCTGCATACATCATTTTATACATAATATCTATACAGATGCATATGACTGGATAACGCAAATAAAGCACAAGCATATTTTCTCCACCCTACAAGATTGTATTCATCCATTTACAGCCACCACTCCTTTAATATCTGTATCCCATCTAACCGTATAATCCTCCATATAATTACGTGCCTCCTCTTTAATCGTTCTTTTAAACTTTGACTGTAAATGTGTAAAAACTGCAATTTACTTTTTCATTCATAAAAGCACTGAGATAATCATAATCTATTTTATTAAGTATATTGTTGTGGTGTAGTTTTTAATTGGCGTGTTCCCTTTCTTTCTGTTTTAATATGTCATAAAGCACACTGAACTACCCTGGTGTATGAAATGTATATTACAAATAAAATTGCATTGCTTCATGTTGCCATACTGAGTCACATGACCCATTGAGCAGCAATCCTATGGTGATGTACATTTTGCACTTAACACATTTCACATGATGATATAAATGCACTGATTGATGTCATTTTTGTCCCAACTTTTAAGGAGTTTCAGGAGCAGCAGCGTTGTCCTTTAGCAGTGAGTATTACACATGAGTGAATTAAAGTTGAGGACGAGACCTGAGAAGTCAGAAGGACAAGTGGGCGGAAACTCACTTAGTGGTTTATTAACACTGGCTGAGTCATCTCTGCTGTGAGGAAAGTAAACCTAAGGACAACAACATCCTCATCCACTGATCAGTGTCTGTACTTTTGTTCTCTTTTCAGCACAGTACATCAGTCTGTTTACCTCTGATTCAGGAAACTGACTCTGAAGCAACTGGTGTGTTCATCTAAAAGTAACTTGGTTCTGAAGCCACAAAAGAACAACAGTTTTTGCATTTGTCAATCTCAGAAAAATGTGAACCCTTATAGAAGGTATATAGTTTTTATGATTTTCTATTCCTGTCCCTATTTCCATAGGTTCATTTACAGAGAACAGCATGTCCCTGCAGGGATACCATAGCTGTTCACATGCTCTACAAAAGAGGACTGCTTTCTGTATGTTCACCACCAGATGTCAACAAAATGGCCCAAAACTACACACTCCATCAACTGCCCTTTGCAACCAAGATTGTGTCTTCCACTGACTGAACATTTAAGTTAAAAACATGCACTCATTTGATATTTAGTGTGACACTTTATTCACTGTTCCCTTTTTAAATGGTTGGAAGGAACTGTTTCACTACAGGGGATGAGTGAGTAGACTCTTACTATATAGTTATTTTATTTTGAAGTGATTCTTTTTTTGGTTTAGCTCATATACTCATGGAAATGCTTTCACTTTGTATTTCATTTGGGGTTTTATGGTTTGACTTTGTTATTTGCATGGATTGATTGTGTGCTGTTTCCCTCAGTTGTTTTTCCCCCCGAAATTGCATCTTCTAGTCAAACTGACATGTTTTAAATTATGTTTTAAATGAGTGTTGTGCCAACATGTAGAATTACCTTTTAGATGTTGGCTGTAAAGACACGGTGGGACAATAGTAATCAGTGGGTCAAAGCAACAAAAGCTAGCAGTGACGTACAGCTGTGGAAAGTTCTGTTCAAGCAGAAAGCACCAAGGTTAAAAGTCTCCAGAACCGAACCACAGCTAGAACCAAAACAGAGCCGGACTGCTGTGGAAGGGGAAATTGTGACTCCAGATTATTATATGTGTAATAAAGTCAAACTCTTAAGTGCTGCTGTGTCACTGAGCTTCTCTTTGGCTCATGCTTTAGGTGTGAAAACTGAGCAAAACTTTGTATTGATCCCGAGAGAATGTAAGCCTCCAACAGGAACACTCAGAGTCTATTTCTGTGGGAGCACTTCCTGCTCACATCACATTAGATTTTCTCTTGGCTCGGTGCTGCTCACTGAGCTGTTTTCAAGCTCAGGTCAGGTTCACTTCAGGTCAGCTGCTGAAAGAGTATCATCCAACCTACTGCCTGCTGCTTCACTTTTTAATTATACCTTCTAGTTGAGGTGAAAAATTACACACAGTTCTGTAAAAAAAGTCTTAGACCAATTTCAGGTTTTGGTTCCAAATAACAAAATATGTTCAGAACAAACAGCATACACATGCTATTTTTCTCTCGCTGAGGAGTTTTGTATGGTATATTTGTATGGTATTAGAGACCGTGGTATATGCACAGTACTGTATCATGTCATGGTACTATACATTACATTACAACAGAGAAAGACAAAGTTTTGTGATAAGAAAAACAATGAGTTAAATAAAAGATAAGTGTTGATTTCTGAATTAAGGAAACCTCTAGTTAGTAGAGTTGTGCAAGTGGTAACATGAGACAGATTTCATGGAATTTGTTTATTTCAGCCTCCAGTGAGTTTCATGGAATTTGGTACCATTAGGAAGTCTGGGAGAGGCTACATTCTGTAGTGTTATAATCATCAGGGATAAAGGGTCATCTGGTTGAGTGTCTTGTACATTTGTATTAATCTGTTAAACTAAAGCATTTATGGAGAGCAGTAGTTCATTAACCACACATCACAAATATCTATTTATTATCCACCCACTTCAGCACCTTCTGTTAGTTTACACCTGCTCCAGCACTCTTTGGATCCTGTGAACACAACACACAGACTATTTACAGCTTCTGACAGCAAACATGTTCAGAGTTGTGTGCAGTGTGTTGAGTTACAACCATTTTCTGTCTGTTAAAGAATTGTGTGACCTCATGCAAATCTCTTTATTATTGCTGCCTAGGAATAATTTATTGTTTTATAAGACAATTTTAAAGTTATTTTTGTTGTTGTTGTTGTTGTTGTCTATTCCCATGCCACACTCGTGTCGCTCTGAAGTGCTTGTGTAACAACTGATGAGCTCAGTTCTACAGTACTATTAGATGTGACGTTTTTTAGGCTTCATTATTCTGCTGCGTGCCTGTCATCAGTACAGGGTGAGTTTATCTCACTGCAGACGGAGACAGTCCCCTTGCACGATGTCTCTCTGTTTCTGTGTGCTCAGGACTCAGGAGAACTTTGATGTTCACTGGAGCGCTCCACTTCAAAGTTTACAGAGGCCGGATTAGCAGAGCGGCAGATTACTGTAATTGGGGACTGTAGAGGTGGAACAAAGGGTTCCACATCCGCCCTGAGAAGTGGAGTTTCTACTGTGGAAATAAACATGTGATCAGCCAGAATTAGGAATTTAAAGGGACAGGCTTCACTGAACTGTAACAACAAAGCCTGGTTGAACACTCTTTCTTGCTGACAAGCGTGCAAAGCATATATATTACACAACATTTAATATTACACTGTATTATGTCTAAGGATTTACTACCAAGTAAGCAAAAATCATGCACCCAAATGATCAAAGTACAAGTATTACTCGTTACATGGTTATAATGGCACTTGCATAGTAGCCATCACTACATGAGTAGTCCACATGAGGTTGTAGTTACTACATTTACACTTTTTTGTATTGTCTGACCAAAACTTACTTTTTAATTGTAGGTCAATTTATCTTAGTAGAGCTACAACAGTTAGCCACACAGCAAGCAGAGCAAGGAAGAGTTGAATTAAACAATTATAAATAGCTTATAAATAACTAAAAAAATTTTTTAAGACTGACAAAAACATACGTGCGACTATGCCTCTAAAAACCCGAAAAAACCCACCCACTTCATGTGATGTTGGACGAGATCCACAACAAGAGTCTTTCATGTTTTGTATAAGAAGAACTTCAGCAAAGACTGGAGAAGTTGCTCATGAGTCATGTTTGTGAACCATATATTTGTTTAAAGAAGAGCGTAAGAACGTCATATAGAAGTATGGTGAAATGAAGTTTATTTGAGGTCTTGCTGCAGATCCAGTTGTGTAAATGCCATCATAAACAGGCGTCGCCACAGGTGATGCTCCTGAGGAGAGGATGTCCCACTGTCTTAACTCTCCTCCTTCATCTCTCCTCTCTGTGTCTTCTCTGTGGATAGAAGGTAGTAGGGGGTGGAAGCATTGAGAGTGCATGTTAAGAGAACTGAGACACAGTCATAGTTTAACTGAGTTAAGAGTGTAGCTAAACTAGCTCTGAAGTTGAATGTAGTGGAGTGCTTCTTGTTATTTAGTCATATATATACATTTTATTTTATTTTTTTACAATTTTTCTTGCCCTTTACATACAACATTGATGCTTTATGGAAGAAAAAAAACATGAGTGTACATGATGACCTTGTGTATGGCATAGGCCATAACCCAAGGCCTGATAAACTGTTTTTTAATTTAAAAAAAACAATATAGATGAAAATATATATTTTTTTAATGATTCGAAGACTCGTGGGGGTCTGCCAATCTGGGTGTGACACTGACTCTGATTTTACAGAAAGACAGTCGGCACTCATACAGCAGCCTAGCATTGAACATCAGGCATTTCCATATGCACTATAAAATGCCACATGGCTAATCACACATATCACTTTCAGGATTTCATATTGAAGAGGTATGTTTCTTTAAAGCTTGGGTTCAGCGCTCTCCTCTGCAGGTCACATAAAGGAGTGGAGCGTAACGTACTCAAGTGTGAAATGACTCTTTATATAATTCCTCTCCCATTGATCGGCATATTGAGCTGGTTTTACATCAGTAAACACTGTACCGGAGCAGCGTCATGCCTCACTGACTCTTTTACCAAAGGTTTTTTTCTGCCCAATGTCAATGTGGGGAAATAATTTAGCTTTTCATTTTTTAAGCCTCTGCACAAGTGAGGTTTTTCTGCTGTTAATTTCTCTTCAATGCAACATTGCAGGAAAGGCTCACTGAATTGCAACCTCACAAAGAAAGTATGTCGGCTTTTCACACAAGGTTGTTTCTGCTCGAGTGGCTGCTCTGGAATTGAATATGTCCCTGTTACTGTAGTAAAATGAAATGGTTTAAAGGCTCAGTGTTCAATGTGAACTTCACACCTTGGTATAAAAGACAATAGTTAATACTCTGAAGATCATAAAGAGCATTCCTAAAGCATGTAATAAGCAGAAGGAATGTCAGTCATCAAGTTTAAATTACACAAGATACCTTTGTATTGTTGCCTCAGTTGAACAAAAGCTTGGCCATGAAGTTGGAAATGTCTTATTCTGACTGAGAAGTACACAGAACACACCTGAACCTCATATGTATGTACTTTCTCCTGACTTCATCTGGAGGGGTGACATGAATAAAAACATATACTCTCTGTAGGTTGCATGGTGCATTACTTTCCACTGTTAGGATATGTTGTGTGTCTCGTCACTAGATACTGAAGACTCTGATGAGGAGTTAACCCCTTTTTATGCCAACCACTGACTTGACCTCATTATTTTTATTTTTTATTTTTTAACAAAAGTAAAACTTGGTATAGTATATAGATATATTAAGCTGGGATGAAGAAGGTGAAACAATTTTGGCTTTAAACTATGAGATCACAGCATATGATCTTTCCTATTTGTAATTCTGTCATATTGTATCCATTTTAATATTTAAGATATAGAAACCAGTCTCACAGTGAAAAAAGTGTACTGGATGTGCCAATACAAAGCGCAAGTAAGTGTTACTCAGCCTTCGTCTTGGCCTCACTCTGTACCCACCTCCCGACCTTCAATAAAAGCATCTCCTGATGTGTTCATGCGAGTCAGTGTCGTGCAGACTTTCTCCTAAAACGTGTTGCTTGTATAAACAACAGTCAGGACAGTCTGTGTGTGAGTGTCCACAACATCCACTGGAGACATGTGAAAAGAGGCTCTAGATAATGGGTTTAGAAGAGGACCTGATCCTGCATCTTAAATGGCTTCATGAGACTAGTTTGCTTATGCTCTATAACCACCCCCACAGTGCAGAGAGTTTTTGGAACTGTGAGTACACAGTACGAGCATTTCTTAGCCCAAAATGGTGAGCATCTCTAAAAACTCATTTCTATAGACCTAAACAAACAGTTTCAGTATATGGAAAAGAGGATAAGATACCTCTCAAGACACCAGTCAGTCCAGTACCACTCGTTCCACTTTTGGGCTCCATTTCTATGATCATAATGTGCTTTATACTGTGGTCTAAGGGTTGTACTGTTGTACTTTCCACTCTTATTTTGAAGCTGTACTGTGGTAATCACCTGATGCAGGCTCCAACAGCAGCAACAGTCCATGTCCAAACAACAGCCTTTTGATCAATTATTCAAACGGAGGACTTTTTCTGGAAGGCTTTTAAACGATTAATTAGAGCCTGTCGAAGGCAGGGTTTTATAAAAATAGAGTGTCTCCTTTACAAAACACGTGTCGACTTGGAGTTTAAATAAAGACTTAAGGCTACATTGAATCCCAGACCATGCTCGTATGAAGGGGACAGTTTTACTGTGCTTGTAATATTACCTCCTACTGACAGTGTAATTATACTAAACAAGGTACAATAAGGAGCGACATTTGAATTAGCCAATCAAGCATATGTTACCGTCACCAGGGGAATGGGTTGCTGAGTCAGGGTTTGTAACTGTACTCTAGAGACCACCTTTGGGATAGCGTTTAATAATGATGGAATTATTAAAAAATATGTAACTGCCAGTGGTTTATACAATACAAAGCCTATATTGTGAAAAAGTTTCTGGATAGGACCTATTAGGTGCACTCTCCAGCTGCATTTCTCATTTCCCGTCCCTGACCCTACCTATCCTTTTACAATCCATAAAGTGGCACTACCTGATTTTCTCTTTCCCATCTCTGTCTCAGATTCCACTCACTCCCAAAAGCAGCCTAAGGACCTCTTAGAAAAACAGAGCAAGCCATTTCAAGCAGGATAAAACATTTGCAGGAGTTTATTGTTTACATTAAACTGGTCTTTTCAGATAGCAGATAGCCTTTTAACGGCTTAAATATTTGGCAGAAGAGAAAGTGTCACCCATGGTGAGCCAATCATAAGACCATGTGCCAGACCATAAAAATAGTAAAACTACATTTTATTTGTAACTCACTTTACATTTGTGAAAACCTCAAAGTGCTGTATAGTATAGATAAAATCATTATAGAAGACAGATATATAAATGCAACAATTATGCAACAAGTTACTCTTGAAAAACATTGTCTGCATTTAACCCATTTATCTTGAGCCAGTAATTGGTCATGTTACTAACCGGAGACTACAGTGCCTGTTTTTCAATATTGGTGAGGAAAACCAGAGTACCCAGAGAAAATGTATCTGAGCACAGGGAGGACATGCAAACTCCACACTGAAGGAGACAAAGGAGTGAACAAGCTTCTCCACCTCCTGGAGGGTCAGGGATGGGCCCAGTTAAGAGCTGTTGTAGATGTGAAAGAAAAGTTTTACAAATGTAAATGTAATGTGGGTCTCAAATGACAGGGGAGGATCAGGATAACTCTGGGTGAGTGGTGCCAACCAAGAGTCAAGACTCAAAGTGACACATTTACCTAAAAAAGGGTCTATTGTGCAGCCTCTGCATCCCCATAGGCTGCCAGATAGTGTCAGAAGAAATCAGCCAGAGACAAATGTTGTATGATGCTCTGTAAAATATGGTATAGTAACAGAGCAGTGTGTCAGTAAGTGTTGTCAGTGTGGCAACTTCACTAAATCAGGTAGGTCTCATAAGAACTCAACAATACCCACCCCTGTCTGACTTAGTGGCAATATGTTAAACTGTAATGATCTACATTGTTCAGAAAGATTCACTTCATTATAAAACACAGACAGCCAAAAATAAAGTCAAAAGAAAATAATATTTCAGTCAGGTTTAAGTAGTACAGTGGTCCCTCGTTTATCGCGGGGGTTACGTTCTAAAAATAACCCGCAATAGGCAAAATCCGCAAAGTAGTCAGCTTTATTTTTTACAATTATTATATATGTTTTAAGGCTGTAAAACCCCTCACCACACACTTTATACACTTTTCTCAGACAGGCATTAACATTTTCTCACATTTCTCTCTTGTTTAAACACTCTCAAAGTTCAAACCTTAGCATCTTCCTCTGCCTTTTGGGTGCGACCGCAGGTGCCTTTGTCGGTGCAGAACGTTTCGTCGACATTGTGGGTTTTGTCGTGGAGAAAACTTACAGCACTTCAGAGTCACACTGCTAGCAATCGAACATTTATGTAAATTTGGCAAGCTGAACGCATTCTGTACTGTACAGGAGACACGGCACGGAGGAGATTGATTGACAATGGTCTACAGTCCCCTAGCCAATCAGGACGCAGAACACAATGCGTGAGTTCTCCCTTAGCCAATCAGGACGCAGAACACAATGCACATTCATACGCTGCAAAAAAAAAACAAAAAAAAACATGCAAAACTGCACTAAAAAAAAATCCGCGAAACAGCGAGGCCGCAAAAGGTGAACCGTGTTATTGTGAGGGACCACTGTATAACAATTACAGATTATTTTATTTACTGTTTCATGTTTTGTCTGGCACTACTTTTACTGCCCCTCTACGCCAGATGTGCAGCCATCCTAATGAGGGTTATAGTGATTCTTAGTATGAAGACTAGAATAGAGTAGAACCGGAATTAAACAGGCACAGAAACAGAGAAACCAGTGAGTTTAGAATTGAACGGTTCAATTGCAGGGGTTTTAATTTCCAAACTCCAAGAAGCATGCCAACAGAAAGTGAGGACGCAACTCAGTCAGGTTATATTAATTTGCCCCTGTTTCAGTCTTGGATTTTGTCCTGTGTTGATTGCTCATTATATTTTAAGTTGGTCTTATTTTAGTTCTGGGCCAAGTCCTAGTTTAGTTGGGATGGTTCTGTTCGGTAACGTAAGAGTAGAATTTTGGAGACAAATCGTCTACTATTCAAAATTTTTGGAATAGACATAGACTTTACACTGATGACTGGTGTGAGAATTAAATATCCCACAATCTTCTTGCTGTGAGGCTAAATGCTAACCACTGTACCATGATGCAAGTCTGTATTTAATATATTCCCCTTAGTTTAGGTGTAAATAATACAAATGAAGATATTGCCACATGAACACTGCCGAAATGATGGACTGCTTGTTATGCCCCTTTTTTCTCTGATTCTATTAAAATGTATCATATTAGAAACTGCAGTAAGTAATTATCTCCAGGGATATTTCAGATGAATTTTAATCTGAACATCTCTGTTAAAAGACTTAATTCATATGCAAAGCAGACGAAAAGCTAATATGAAAAGATTTGATTTACAAACCAATAAAGCAAAATGAAAGACGAAAATGTAAAAACACAAAAGACTGACTACGCTCATTAAGAACTTTTCAAAGCCATTATGAAGCTGCAGAAAAGTCATTTGGAAAGAAGTTTTGCACAAATAGCAACTCTAATCAAAAGTTGAAACAAAAACGGTATGGTTGGGAATGCCGGGCACATTAACTGTAATAGTATTGAATCTTTTGGAATTGTAATGCAGAAAACATTTTGAATGGAAAGGACTTATGACGAGAAAGGGCACTCATTCACAAATCAAAGGGAATGCACTGAAACATAGCTTTAAATAATGAACACACAATCTCCACCGCAATAAGAATATGGAAACTACAGCCTCATTTCCACCAAGCAGTACGGTACAGTTCAGTTTCACTGCTCATAAGCTGCCTCCTGTTTCCACAGCACAGATGGAGACACAAACACAGTAAGTAGTGACATTATAACAGCACCGTACAGTGAGTGGTCAGTAATGTTGTATGGTTTGGAGACAGTTGCACTGAGGAATAGACATAAGGAAGAATTAGAGGTAGCAGAGATGAAGATGTTGAGGTTCTCTTTGGATGAGGATGGATAGGATCAGGAATGAGTAACAGAGGACATGTTCAGAGGAGAGAGAGTGAATATATGGGTCAGAGGAGGTTTATGGATGTAGTGCAGGAGACATGAAGGTAGATGGTCTGAGAGAAGAGGATGCAGGGGATAGGGCTAGATGAAAGCAATGATTGAATGATTGAAAGGAAAAGAGGACGACAGTGAGTGCTACAGTACTGGTCGGGTCACTTTGACATGGCTGGAATCTAAAGCATCTGTATTCACACAAATTTGCTGAGCTGTTGAGAACACTGTAGTGTGTCTGCCAGGCCAGTAGGGGCACTACAGTCATAACACACAAGAAGAAGTAACAACTCCATACTGCTGTCAAAGATACAGTTGTCCCTCACTATAACGCAGTTCACCTTTCGTGGTCTCGCTGTTTCGCGGATCTTTTTTTTTTGTGCAATTATACATGCTTTTTTTTTTTTTTTTTTACAGCGTATGAACATGCATTGTGTTCTGTGTCCTGATTGGCTAAGGGAGAACTCGCGCATTGTGTTCTGCGTCCTGATTGGCTAAGGGACTGTAGACCATTGTCAATCAATCTCCTCCGTGCCGTGTCTCCTGTACAGTACAGAATGCGTTTTATTTACATAAATGTTTGATCGCTAGCAGTGTGACTCTGAAGTGCAGTATGTTTGCAAGTTTTCTCCCGACAAAACCCACAATGTTGACGAAACGTTCTGCGCCGACAAAGGCACCTGCGGTCGCACCCAAAAGACAGTGGAAGATGCTAAGGAGTGTTTAAACAAGAGAGAAATGTGAGAAAATGTCAATGCCTGTCTGAGAAAAGTGTATAAAGTGTGTGGTGAGGGCTTTTACAGCCTTAAAACATATATAATAATTGTAAAAAATAAAGCTGACTACTTCGCAGATTTCGCCTATTGCAGGTTATTTTTAGAACGTAACCCCCGCGATAAACGAGGGACCACTGTACAACCTTTTTTTAAATCCTGGGGTTTTCTGGAGAGGTGTAGACTCTAAACATTTGTAATAAAATGAGTATATTTCACAATTTTTGTTCCACGCACTGTGTCTAGCCTGCAGCCTGTAGCTTTCTTGGACGTGGCTATTATCATTCTCTCTGGTTTTCACTGAGCGAGTGCCACAACATGAACAAAAACACTCCTCAGCTGGATTAAAAAATCTGTACTTTCGTGTCGTGAGAACAGATGTGAGCTAAACTGCAAAAGAATCTGTTGCGTAGCCATAAACATTCAAACAAACAACAGTGTTTAGTGTACAATCAAAGAGAACAGTATTTTTTTATATACTTTCGCTCAGGATTTATGACAGTAAGCCAGTTCACAGCTGTTCACGTTTACTTTGGGTGCTTTGGGGCTGGTCCTGCTTCTTGATCCATTTGTGGTTCGTGATGAAACTAAAGCAGGGCTGATCCCAAATGAATCAGTCAGGATTCATAGAATATCTTAACAAATGATAGCTGAATAACTTTTAAGGACAAGTAGATTTTATTTATGTCATTAATTTGTACTTTGTTCTTTGGGGCAATGTACAAGGAGTAATGTGCAGGTACTTTTTATTAGTACTTCTTAGGACATGATGTGACATTCTTATAAAGATGGAAATGCAGCTAATGCTCTAAATGGTCAATAATGATTTTTTAATGTCCACAGCCAAAAATGCAAGGTTGCAAGTTTGAGAATATAAATATTAGGTGCCAAATGCAAACAAGAGGTGTTCAAACACAAATTGCACATGAATAATAAAGTCAAATGCCTCATCTTTACAACATCCTCAATTTAACATGAAAAATGATGCTGTTTCAGTAACAACGCAAAGATCGAATCATGTTCTTCTTCTCGGAGATCTCCCACTGAGAGCTGGCTGCTGCTTTATTAATGAAACCTCCGGCACCAAAAGATGTCTCATTATTTTTGTATGCATATCGGCCAAGAAAATGAAATCTTGTGGCAAACCTTTCAACCTCACTTCGTTGCTCCAGAATAAATCCAACGTTATAGGGCTTTATCTCCAACAGCACCAGGATGAGATGGGCCTGGGGGGTAACAATGAGACTACACTGGCCTAGAAAATAAACCTTGCAACCATTTTTTCCACAACATAAAAATGACTGTGATGCTTTAAGGAAAAAAGCATCACAGCACCTAAAAGAAGTAAAGTCAACAGCAATACATTTTCAATGGAGGAAAGGAGAAATTAGCTAAAGATTTTTTTTTTTTTATGTTTCCCATTTGCCAGGATCTTTCCTTGACTCCTTTGGAAGAAACCAGCTGCTGAAGGTGTGTTCCAAATGGTTCCAAACCCCAGCTACTCCTGTGGATACTCCATGGCCTTGCCTTCTTCTAAATTACCCACAATGCACTAAATGTAAAAAAAAAAAAAAAAAAACAGCAGTAGAAGTGCGGCTTAAAGCAGAGAATTTTCCGTTCAAATTAAAGTGTGCATTTGTTGTCTATCCATAAACAAATGATTTGTAGTGTGTGTATTTTTTTGCAACTGCACAGTTATAATACGAGCTGATCGTTACTGCGGCTCAAGAGTCACTCATGCAGAACATATCAGCTTCAGTTCTTGTTTCACAAAGAAATACATATGACCCAGTAAGTATCGGCTAATGTAACAAACTATTCAGTCACGGATCAGTTTCAGACAGTGCCTAACGTCAGACTGTCATTATGAATATAATGTACTGGGCTTTTCATTGTATTCATTTTTATAAAGGATTTATTTGTTCAACATTGGATTTTCTATAATAGTAGTTAAAGGTTTAATTAAACATAACTCCCTGTAACAGAACCTGTAAAAACAAAGATTACGCATTCAAGTATTTTATTTAGAGAATAAAAAACAGCCGCTGTGGGTGGAGCTTTTGAAGCTGCAGTTCTGCCACTTTGAAGCCTGTTCCAAAAGACTTGTGAGGAGTTACTCAGGTCTAGCCTTGTGTTGAAGGGGCCTACTCTGGAGGAGCCACCTCTGAAGGAAGGTTCCTGGCTAGTGGGAAACGACCAGAGTTTTACAAAGATGGTTCCTCCTTAAAGAAAGTTAGAACTGAGAGGCCGTTTACACAACAATGCATTTCACCCAAAACGCAAAGATTATGTTGCGTTTTGAACATTTGTTAACACAATGATGAGGACGGCAGTTTCACTGCAAACTTTTGAATTCATATTGACTGCTGGCTACATGAGTGTTTTTGTGCTTTAATCAGTTCATCTGCACTGCTCCAGAATTTGGTAGCACCGCTGAGCATTAACTTCCTCTTGTGTACTAATGCTGTGGGATTCACAGCACCTCTACGGGCCTGGCACACATTATACAACAAATGCACATTGATTATGCTACAGGCAAGTGTTTTTTAATTTGTGAAAACAGCCCCTGAGATCTGCCTGAGAAGATCACTGCCAAAGCCATGCAACCTGCATTAAGGCAAAATGTTGCCATTTCAAAGATAGACTTTAGACAACGTTTTTCCCGAAGTGCCTTGTTTAGTGATTATAACTTGCACTTTCATAATGACAGTGGGCATGTAATGTTTAGAAAAGGCATTTGTAAATCTACAAAATGGTGGCCCTTCAGTTGCAGACTCTTCTATCCAGTATACATTAAATTATATGTTGTTTGTTTCACAAGCTGAGCACTTCCTCTTGATGACAGCCTTGAGGGAAAAGTTGTTTTTATCATTGTTGAGTATCCACCCATTCGCTTTAAAGATCCAGAGAACCATTTTAATGCTTTCTACTTTCATTAATATTACAGTCACAAGGGCTATGAATGGAAATAAAGGTTCCAGGCTTATACTGAATATGGGAGCACTGCCACATATCAGAAACATTGGTCAATACTGAATTTCACAGTTTTACAATAGATGGAACAGCTGTGTGTGACTGTTAAATATATGGGCCAAACTTATAACATAAGTGTTGATTTAAATGAAACATGATGGGAGTAAGTGCAAAGTAGTCTTTTGTTTTAGACAGAAAGTATTGCTTACTGCGTTAAACCAGCAATAAAGCAACTGTTTTAAGCCACGGTACTAATGACCGGGTTGCACTGAAGAGGATAATGCACTGAACTCTGAATTATCCAAACGGTTCCTGTCAGAGCAGTGCAGCAGTGCAGCACTAATCCACACCGACAGGAAGTGCATGCTGGGGAAGAAGCATATGACTCAAAGGACATTAAAACCAAGCACTCGTCACAATTCTTCAAACTAAAAGCCCTCTAGAAATGTGTGGATTGTTTTATTGTTTTCATATGATTAATTCATTCCTCCATCAGTGCAAAGGCATGTACAAACAATAAGTACGTAGTGAGGTTCACACTGAGATTTAAGTAGCTAACATTTGGTTCCCATGTGACCATCTGACAGAAATGATTTTTCCCTGAATCGCTCATGAACCCGCTGCAAAGAGAGTAACTTCAGGCTTGCACACAAAGGTTTTTAAATGTTAACCAACTTTCAAAGGCGTCAGCGACTCCGCACAATAATAAATCATAAAAAAAATTGTATTATATGTTGTTGTATATAGTTGAACATAACTGAACATCAGTCAAGACAATGTCATCAATAGTGTATGGTAAGATCAAAATAACACATCTGGGGGAAATGTTCACACACAGCTCCACAAAACAAAGTAGAAGAAGCTACTTGCATTACTTCCTGTTCCTATGTGTCCCCAGAGAGGAGAAACTTCACTGCTGTGAGATCACCATCAGATCTATTTCCACTGTTTTTGTTCATAGACAACAGCATGTCCCTGCAGGGCTCCCATAGTAATGTTTGCACCATCAAAGTGAGCCATTGCGGTCGGTAATTTCAACCCCAAATGTCGCCCAAAAGGTCAAAAACTCTTTAACCCACCATTAACCGTTCTGGTCCTGTAGTGTGTGGAACAAGGGGACAGCAAACACAAACACCAGACCCTGAACTCGGAAAATTTTACACAATCTCTTGTTGTTTTATTTTTAAAGTTACTTTAGTGTTAAGGAAGATGGTGGAGTTTAATAATCTTACATTTTATCCCACTTTTAATAGTTTGTAATGTTTGTAAACACTAAAAGGGTCCACACTGATCAAGCTAATTGAATGCTATATCTTAATGGCTAATTGTACCGATGTGGTGTGGTGACTAAAGTAATGAGTTTAGGACAGTGATTCTCAAACTTTACTCACCAAGTACCATCTCATCATATATTTGTTTCTCCAAGTACCACCTATGTATACACAGTAATGATTATGGACATAAAAGTAATCTAAAGTGAGAAGATTTAATTTAAATACAATTTAAATACAGTTTAAGTGCTTCTTGCTGGACATGAATGAGTCTAGGTCAGTTTTAGTTCAATTTTAACAAGCTTTATGGTGTTGTTGGTCTTTGAAAGGTTTCCATTGATTTTAGTTGGACTTTAACAGATTCTAAATGGTTTCAGTTAGACATTAATAGATTTTAACCTATTTTTTTAACCCGCCTAAAGTAGGTGTAGTTGCTTTTTATTTGGACACAATAAAATGGATTATGAGGAAATGAGAAAAATTTAACTGCATTTCGGTCTGAAAAATAAAATGTCTGAGGGTCCCTGAGTACCACTTAACAAGCCAAAGTACTACAAGTGGTACTAGTACTACAGTTTGAGAACTGCTGGCTTAGTATATAGATATCATGCTAAACCTAAACTAATGTGGCCTTCAGTTTTTGTACTGTTGCATTGTGCTCCTTTTTCATCAACCATATAGAAAACAACCACCAGTTGTTTGTCATCAAGAAACGTCTTATTTACTGGTTTTAGTTGGCTCCCTCATTCAAATGGATAGAAAAGACCAGTACTTCCTTCACCTTCAGGAATGTGCAGTTTTTGGTGACGTCACTTATAGAAGGGTTTATAACAAAATAGAAAAGTATAAGTGACTCTCTTTGTTATGTTTTGGCCCTTTGCACAAATGAGGATAGCCTTCTCACTCCACAAAATCACAAACTGTCCAAGGTGGTGTTTTTGTTTGATAATGCCACCAGCTACATTGATGTGTAAAGTAAAAATATAGTGTCCAAAGTGGAATGATGACATCCCAGCACATTTTAGCTGCTACACAACAAGACAAAATATGGAGCTGTATCTCTTGTGCTCAGCACAGCCATCTTGTGCTCACCTGCTTCTCTGCCAACGCCATGAGGCGCGGTGCTTTGAAAATTGGTGGTGTGGCGCAGGCAAATACAAAAAGATGGTCTCATATCCAGAGAAATTACTAACAAATGACCAACTTATTTATCACATTTTTGGCAACCATGCACAGCTTTAGAGAGCCACTAAATCACATCTCAGTTAAAAAAAAAAACTAAAAACACAAAAACAAAAACAGTGCTGCTGCCAGGACATACATCCCTAAATAAAAATATACATGTTATGATTGAGGCAAGGAAGGAGTAAATAGGTAGCGTACACAAGGAGACAGTGGGACACTAGATGCAGTATACAGGGAACTCAGCAGGGATGAAGCCGGCATTGATCATGAGCTTGATCTGTGCAATAGTAACATCGCTGTGTCCTATCCAACTCCAGGAGGGTCCTGATCCTCTGTGAAAACAGATTCCAGTCCCAAACTCACTGGTGCTGTTCTATCATCCACCTCCCTCATCTCTCCCTGGGCCTGGACCAGGTTCTGACAGGTCTGACACCTGTCTGTGTGTAAATTCTCCACTTAGCACAGAACCATGAGAAGCTTTCCTCACATAACAACGCACCACGGGGAAAAACTGCTGAAGGTGATCAGAATGTGATCATGCAGTGTCCATGGGTTTTTTTAATCTGTAAAGTGCTTTGCAATAAATAAACAGACTTTATAATTTACAATGAGAAGCAGCTTTTTGCATTTTATCAGTTAAATAACATAAAATAACAAATAAATAAATATAATTCATAAATATTAAAAAAAAATGTTTTAATAATTAGTACCATACTCAAGGAAAGCCCTGTGATCGGTTTAAGGCAAAACACCCGTGACACTTAAATCCAGCCTCTTTAAGCCTGTGCCGGCTCAAGTCCTGACTCTTTATACCTGCGTCTCCGCTCTGATAATCAGAAAAAAATTGTTTTTGACAGGCCCCTCAATGAAATTCCGTCTTTGTCTCCGCCTGATCCCATGGTGCTTTTCTTCATCCTATGATCTCATAATAGGTTATATTGTTTGTATTACAGATATAAATCCACGTTGAGCCTTCAGAGTTTATCAGTGGTGTTACAGAAAATACCAGGTTTAAAAGGTTGTCGGTTGTTGCAGACCTGAGCCATTACTTGGAGCAGCTTTATCAGTCTACAGAATCAACTGAATCAGTACCCAACACACCACACGTTGCATGAGAACCTTATAAGACAATCAGTGGATCTCTTAAGTTAATCAGGACTGTGGAAAGAAGGGGGGAATTCTGGCTTAACTTGTGCAGAAAATCTTGAACTGAGTGTCCTTCTTTGAAGGGTAATGGCTCTATTGTTGACTGTTGTCCAAATCTAAAACCAGCTGTCATTTTCAATGGTTTCTCAAAAAGTACTTTGTGTGTATAAACTGAGCAGCAAACCTGAGAGCTCTGAATTAAACCAACAAACCTTGAAGAGTAAAAATAGAGTGGAGTGCTCATTTACATTTTTTAAGAAGCACGGCTGTGAGGGTGAAAGATGAGACTGAACTCTCAGTGAAATGACCAACTGAAGTGCAGACAGAGGTCCACAGGACTGGATGAAGAACCAGGCTTCTTGTACTGCAGCTGATAGAAGTGGATTGGAGTCAGGTGTGTCAGCAGCCAGACCCAAGAAGAGGCACACACAGAAGGGAATGGAAACACAAAGAAAACAGGGACAATATAAAATCCAGAAACACATCCGAGGCCTGTTGCTAGAAGCTCATTGAACAAACTCAGATTTGTGGAGTAGGTTCTGAGTTGATAAAACCAAACAAATCCAAACAGGTTAACTGTGGGTTAATTGGTTGCATGTCGCTGGTGTCAACTCAGGTTTAATCCCTTAAGTAATGATTACATAGCGTACGTGTGCATTAAAACCCTGACGTATCAAGCGAACAGCCAATTGCGTTCAACATGGAGAAAGCTCATTGCACCTACTTTTCTTCCCAAGAGCAGGACATAATTATCATGAAATATAGAACCAAGAATTTAGAACCATTAAACGCAAGATCTAACCGTGGCAGCAAACAAAGCACGTGAGCACTGTTGGCAAAAAATAGCTGATTGTGTAAAAGTTTGACCACATTACTATAAACAGGTTACTATAAAAACAAGGCCAATTGAATAAAGCACATGTCATCTATGTAAATGTATTTATGCCAAAACAACTGACTTATTCTTTATAATACTTAGGTGAAATCCAAATGCCAAAAGGTCATGGTAGCAAATTAAAATGAAATATAAAAACACTGTTCAAAGTGGTGAGTAACAGCATTGACCTTAGGTGTGTATACTAGCAGCCTAATTATGTATTGTATGTATGTATGTATGTATGTATGACAAAGAAGACTGGGGGCAGCCCTCCTCTTCAGGTATTCACACCAGCGGAGGAACTAGTGCTTTCAAATAATGAGGGGACCCGTCATGGATGGACTTGAATGGGGTCCCTGTTCTGATCCATGTGTTGGCTCCTCTAAAAGCTCTTCATTTATTCAAGGTATATATGATAACATTAATCACTCCACTCTGGAGACTCAATTCAAATCTATACAATCTCTTCTATTTTTATTATTTCTTTTCAACATTTTTTTTTATT
>CM072150.1:23241523-23307643 GCA_036850595.1 Rhyacichthys aspro | reverse complement strand
AATCAGCTGAGGCCAGAGAATTTCAGTTTAAAAAATATCAGTTCTTACATGCTTTTTATTTTTGTAAACTTTGTAAAATCGTCTCTCTCCACAATCCTCAGACTTTTCAGGCAGCAGGTGATATCTGAGTTCAACTCTGCAGGTCACATCATTTCAGACTGGACCTGAAATCATCAATATTTTCACAAGTGCATTGCTGTGCCATGAAGTCAATAGGTTCCTTCACTGAACTTTCCACTTCTTCATTTACTGTTACTCCAGCTCTGCTCGAAGACGAAAAGAAAAAAAAAGATTAGTACCAAGTGAGTGGAAACTCCAGAACACCTTCTCAGAGCACAGACTAGATGTAGAAGCTTTATTTTTGACGGCGAGTGCACAGTTTGTACTTTGCAGTGAGTCCGTGGGCAGTAACACAATCCATCTGCAGCTTCCTACACAGATAGAGAAATAACACGATCCAACTGCAACTTGGAAAAAAATGAAGCTTTTACCAGATAACTAAACTGGGACATCTCAGCCTTAATGGAGACTGAGAAAATATTTGATGTCGAGTGGCAAAGAATGCATCAAAATTGGATAACGTGCATATAAGACACACACTATTGGCAATTTAGATTCACCGAAACCTTGACTCACGACCTTCTTGCTGAGACAGGAGTGCTAACCACTTTGCCACCATGTATCCCAGACAAATAATTAGAAATATGTTTGTGAAGTCATTCAGATGTATTTTGTTACCGAGAAGTTGTTATCAAAAAGAACTCATTGCTAAAAATCTTGACTGACCAGCCCAAGGATGCCATGGCAACAGCACATTGAAAATTCATGACTGTAAATGCATTCAGCAGTGCACCCGCTTCATCTCTACTGATTATATAATTACAAAGAATATATTATAAGTATTATAAGTTATTTGGGTTAATTTTGTAGTTAATTTACTTCCTGTTTCTGATGTTGATGTTTTTTTTTATAGTGTCTTTCTGTGTTGTTCCTCCAACCACCAAACATAGCAAATTCTGCATGAACATGATGATTAGGGCAAATGGCACCTACTGACTATATGTGTGCGTCAGTGGATTTATATCATTATCTACCTCTGTCCCTGGCTCTGCCTTCACGAAGGCAAACAAACAACTTCCTGAGCCACACCAACTGAAAAAAAAACACCTCATTATATGTGAATGAAGTGTGCTATAGTACATATAACAGTTTTAATTCATCCACAGTAAAGTTGTATTAGTCAGTTAAAGCATACCCTGAGGATAACTGTCTTGGGAGCACTTTGGGATTTAACAGTAAATGAGCAACAATTGGATCATCATTTAGAGCCAATCAAAGTATCAATGTTCAGACTGTAATTGTAAAATAAATCAATTCATTTTTTTATTCTCATTTCATTACACTGTTACTCTCAAGTGTGGTTTCTCTTTCTTTGTGGCTCTTAACCTATCTTTCTAATTACAAGGCACAATAATTTCATCACAGGCAAGCTCAAGTAAACACAAGGTAGAAATATTAAATACATTAATAATGTTTGTTAACTAGCTTCGGTGTTTGTCCGTTCATGAAGACAGAAGCGGCTGCTGTATAATCTCAAGTGACCAAACCTTGCTGTATGTGTTCAAATGACTGCACCGTGAATATCATCTGACTGCAAACGGTGGATAGCTTCTTAGCATTCTTAATGAACTGAAAGCCATGCCATCATTACTGCACGAACCATAAAATAACATCCTCAACACAGTTACATTGTACTACATTGACATTTCCATACATTTCCTCCTACCTTCACTTAAAAATTAAAACACAGACACAATGCAGAAAGGATGTTCATCGGAATATTTAACGCCGCTCTGGATGGATGCCCAGTCGCCCTCGGATGTGTCTAATGAAGACACGTGTCTCCTCTCTCATTCTGGTGTTGTTGTGGCTCATTTTAACTGACAAAACTTTAAAGAGCAAACTTTAAAGTGGGCCTCCAGAGGACAGACAAAGATAGACAGGAGCTAGATTTGAAAAGAAGGCCGCCCTACACTTTAGAGTGCAATTGGAAAGCTATGAATCTCAAACAGGCTCAAGTAAATGTGAGCCACACTGCTCTCAAAGAGATTGTGTACAGTCACATGCGCACACATCATGGCTCTTCCTTGGCTCTCGTTGTACCACTTGGTTCACAGTAAACTCAGATGATGCTTCTGCCTGATGTTTCCCTTTTTACACATTTATGTATTTGTGTGAGTAAATGATTCATGGTACATTCATCCATTTGAATGTATGTACTGTATGTGTCCAACATCAACGTATTACTGGTGGCTAGAGCACATCCCAGCTGCTGTGAGTGTGAGGCCAGATATACCCTTGACAATCACCAGGTAATAACAAGGCTAACACTTAGTGACAGACACTGACAGACAACCCTTTACAAAACACTCACATTCATTCACTAGAAGCAATTTGGATTATCCTATTCACATACAGGCACATCTTTGCATTATGGGAGGAATCTGCAGTAGCAGGAGGAGAACACAAAGACTCCACACAGAAAGGACATTGCTGTATGCATTTACAAAATTTGCAGACATATTTAACCACAGACTTACAGAGGAACCTGCATACATCATTTTATACATAATATCTATACAGATGCATATGACTGGATAACGCAAATAAAGCACAAGCATATTTTCTCCACCCTACAAGATTGTATTCATCCATTTACAGCCACCACTCCTTTAATATCTGTATCCCATCTAACCGTATAATCCTCCATATAATTACGTGCCTCCTCTTTAATCGTTCTTTTAAACTTTGACTGTAAATGTGTAAAAACTGCAATTTACTTTTTCATTCATAAAAGCACTGAGATAATCATAATCTATTTTATTAAGTATATTGTTGTGGTGTAGTTTTTAATTGGCGTGTTCCCTTTCTTTCTGTTTTAATATGTCATAAAGCACACTGAACTACCCTGGTGTATGAAAGGTACATTACAAAAAAAATTGCATTGCTTCATGTTGCCATACTGAGTCACATGACCCATTGAGCAGCAATCCTATGGTGATGTACATTTTGCACTTAACACATTTCACATGATGATATAAATGCACTGATTGATGTCATTTTTGTCCCAACTTTTAAGGAGTTTCGGGAGCAGCAGCGTTGTCCTTTAGCAGTGAGTATTACACATGAGTGAATTAAAGTTGAGGACGAGACCTGAGAAGTCAGAAGGACAAGTGGGCGGAAACTCACTTAGTGGTTTATTAACACTGGCTGAGTCATCTCTGCTGTGAGGAAAGTAAACCTAAGGACAACAACATCCTCATCCACTGATCAGTGTCTGTACTTTTGTTCTCTTTTCAGCACAGTACATCAGTCTGTTTACCTCTGATTCAGGAAACTGACTGTGAAGCAACTGGTGTGTTCATCTAAAAGTAACTTGGTTCTGAAGCCACAAAAGAAGAAGAACAGTTTTTGCATTTGTCAATCTCAGAAAAATGTGAACCCTTATAGAAGGTATATAGTTTTTATGATTTTCTATTCCTGTCCCTATTTCCATAGGTTCATTTACAGAGAACAGCATGTCCCTGCAGGGATACCATAGCTGTTCACATGCTCTACAAAAGAGGACTGTTTTATGTATGTTCACCACCAGATGTCAACAAAATGGCCCAAAACTACACACTCCATCATTAAACTGCCCTTTGCAACCAAGATTGTGGCGGAGTCTTCCACTGACTGAACATTTAAGTTAAAAACATGCACTCATTTGATATTTAGTGTGACACTTTATTCACTGTTACCTTTTTAAATGGTTGGAAGGAACCGTTTCACTACAGGGGATGGGTGAGTAGACTCTTACTATATAGTTATTTTATTTTGAAGTGATTCTTTTACTAATGGTTTAGCTCATATATTCATGGAAATGCTTTCACTTTGTATTTCATTTGGGGTTTTATGGTTTGACTTTGTTATTTGCATGGATTGATTGTGTGCTGTTTCCCTCAGTTGTTTTTTCCCCCTAAATTGCATCTTCTAGTCAAACTGACATGTTTTAAATTATGTTTTAAATGAGTGTTGTGCCAACATGTAGAATTACCTTTTAGCTGTTGGCTGTAAAGACACGGTGGGACAATAGTAATCAGTGGGTCAAAGCAACAAAAGCTAGCAGTGACGTACAGCTGTGGAAAGTTCTGTTCAAGCAGAAAGCACCAAGTTTAAAAGTCTCCAGAACCGAACCACAGCTAGAACCAAAACAGAGCCTGACTGCTGTGGAAGGGGAAATGGTGACTCCACATTATTATATGTGTAATAAAGTCAAACTCTTAAGTGCTGCTGTGTCACTGAGCTTCTCTTTGGCTCATGCTTTAGGTGTGAAAACTGAGCAAAACTTTGTATTGATCCCGAGAGAATGTAAGCCTCCAACAGGAACACTCAGAGTCTATTTCTGTGGGAGCACTTCCTGCTCACATCACATTAGATTTTCTCTTGGCTCGGTGCTGCTCACTGAGCTGTTTTCAAGCTCAGGTCAGGTTCACTTCAGGTCAGCTGCTGAAAGAGTATCATCCAACCTACTGCCTGCTGCTTCACTTTTTAATTATACCTTCTAGTTGAGGTGAAAAATTACACACAGTTCTGTAAAAAAGTCTTAGACCAATTTCAGGTTTTGGTTCCAAATAACAAAATATGTTCAGAACAAACAACATACACTTCTTTTTTCTCAATGTTCTCAAATAAAGATGCTGAGGAGTTTTGTATGGTTTTTGGTACTAAAATACAGAGGCAGTACAGAGGCACAGTACTGTATCATGTCATTACAACAGAGAAAGACAAAGTTTTGTGATAAGAAAAACAGTCAGTTAAATAAAAGATAAGTGTTGATTTCTGAATTGAGGAAACATCTAGTTAGTAGAGTTGTGCAAGTGGTAACATGAGACAGATTTCATGGAATTTGTTTATTTCAGCCTCCAGTGAGTTTCATGGAATTTGGTACCATTAGGAAGTCTGGGAGAGGCTACATTCTGTAGTGTTATAATCATCAGGTATAAAGGGTCATCTGGTTGAGGGTCTTGTACATTTGTATTAATCTGTTAAACTAAAGCATTTATGGAGAGCAGTAGTTCATTAACCACAAATATCTATTTATTATCCACCCACTTCAGCACCTTCTGTTAGTTTACACCTGCTCCAGCACTCTTTGGATCCTGTGAACACAACACACAGACTATTTACAGCTTCTGACAGCAAACATGTTCAGAGTTGTGTGCAGTGTGTTGAGTTACAACCATTTTCTGTCTGTTAAAGAATTGTGTGACCTCATGCAAATCTCTTTATTATTGCTGCCTAGGAATAATTTATTGTTTTATAAGACAATTTTAAAGTTATTTTTGTTGTTGTTGTTGTTGTTGTCTATTCCCATGCCACACTCGTGTCGCTCTGAAGTGCTTGTGTAACAACTGATGAGCTCAGTTCTACAGTACTATTAGATGTGACGTTTTTTAGGCTTCATTATTCTGCTGCGTGCCTGTCATCAGTACAGGGTGAGTTTATCTCACTGCAGACGGAGACAGTCCCCTTGCACGATGTCTCTCTGTTTCTGTGTGCTCAGGACTCAGGAGAACTTTGATGTTCACTGGAGCGCTCCACTTCAAAGTTTACAGAGGCCGGATTAGCAGAGCGGCAGATTACTGTAATTGGGGACTGTAGAGGTGGAACAAAGGGTTCCACATCCGCCCTGAGAAGTGGAGTTTCTACTGTGGAAATAAACATGTGATCAGCCAGAATTAGGAATTTAAAGGGACAGGCTTCACTGAACTGTAACAACAAAGCCTGGTTGAACACTCTTTCTTGCTGACAAGCGTGCAAAGCATGTATATTACACAACATTTAATATTACACTGTATTATGTCTAAGGATTTACAACCAAGTAAGCAAAAATCATGCACCCAAATGATCAAAGTACAAGTATTACTCGTTACATGGTTATAATGGCACTTGCATAGTAGCCATCACTACATGAGTAGTCCACATGAGGTTGTAGTTACTACATTTACACTTTTTTGTATTGTCTGACCAAAACTTACTTTTTAATTGTAGGTCAATTTATCTTAGTAGAGCTACAACAGTTAGCCATACAGCAAGCAGAGCAAGGAAGAGTTGAATTAAACAATTATAAATAGCCTATAAATAACTAAAAAAATTTTTTAAGACTGACAAAAACATACGTGCGACTATGCCTCTAAAAACCCGAAAAAACCCACCCACTCCATGTGATGTTGGACGAGATCCACAACAAGAGTCTTTCATGTTTTGTATAAGAAAAACTTCAGCAAAGACTGGAGAAGTTGCTCTTAGTTGCAATGGTTCATCTGAATATTATTGAGTCATGTTTGTGAACCATATATTTGTTTAAAGAAGAGCGTAAGAACGTCATATAGAAGTATGGTGAAATGAAGTTTATTTGAGGTCTTGCTGCAGATCCAGTTGTGTAAATGCCATCATAAACAGGCGTCGCCACAGGTGATGCTCCTGAGGAGAGGATGTCCCACTGTCTTAACTCTCCTCCTTCATCTCTCCTCTCTGTGTCTTCTCTGTGGATAGAAGGTAGTAGGGGGTGGAAGCATTGAGAGTGCATGTTAAGAGAACTGAGACACAGTCATAGTTTAACTGAGTTAAGAGTGTAGCTAAACTAGCTCTGAAGTTGAATGTAGTGGAGTGCTTCTTGTTATTTAGTCATATATATACATTTTTTATTTTATTTTTTTACAATTTTTCTTGCCCTTTACATACAACATTGATGCTTTATGGAAGAAAAAAAACATCCCCTTCCTGACTAAAGGAAAAATTTAGTGTAGATGATGACCTATGTGTATGGCATAGGCCATAACCCAAGGCCTGATAAACTGTTTTTTAATTTAAAAAAAAACAATATAGATGAAAATATATATTTTTTTAATGATTCGAAGACTCGTGGGGGTCTGCCAATCTGGGTGTGACACTGACTCTGATTTTACAGAAAGACAGTCGGCACTCATACAGCAGCCTAGCATTGAACATCAGGCATTTCCATATGCACTATAAAATGCCACATGGCTAATCACACATATCACTTTCAGGATTTCATATTGAAGAGGTATGTTTCTTTAAAGCTTGGGTTCAGCGCTCTCCTCTGCAGGTCACATAAAGGAGTGGAGCGTAACGTACTCAAGTGTGAAATGACTCTTTATATAATTCCTCTCCCATTGATCGGCATATTGAGCTGGTTTTACATCAGTAAACACTGTACCGGAGCAGCGTCATGCCTCACTGACTCTTTTACCAAAGGTTTTTTCTGCCCAATGTCAATGTGGGGAAATAATTTAGCTTTTCATTTTTTAAGCCTCTGCACAAGTGAGGTTTTTCTGCTGTTAATTTCTCTTCAATGCAACATTGCAGGAAAGGCTCACTGAATTGCAACCTCACAAAGAAAGTATGTCGGCTTTTCACACAAGGTTGTTTCTGCTCGAGTGGCTGCTCTGGAATTGAATATGTCCCTGTTACTGTAGTAAAATGAAATGGTTTAAAGGCTCAGTGTTCAATGTGAACTTCACACCTTGGTATAAAAGACAATAGTTAATACTCTGAAGATCATAAAGAGCATTCCTAAAGCATGTAATAAGCAGAAGGAATGTCAGTCATCAAGTTTAAATTACACAAGATACCTTCTTATTGTTGCCTCAGTTGAACAAAAGCTTGGCCATGAAGTTGGAAATGTCTTATTCTAACTGAGAAGTACACAGAACACACCTGAACCTCATATATGTATGTACTTTCTCCTGACTTCATCTGGAGGGGTGACATGAATAAAAACATATACTCTCTGTAGGTTGCATGGTGCATTACTTTCCACTGTTAGGATATGTTGTGTGTCTCGTCACTAGATACTAAAGACTCTGATGAGGAGTTAACCCCTTTTTATGCCAACCACTGACTTGACCTCATTATTTTTATTTTTTATTTTTTAACAAAAGTAAAACTTGGTGTAGTATATAGATATATTAAGCTAGGATGAAGAAGGTGAAACAATTTTGGCTTTAAACTATGAGATCACAGCATATGATCTTTCCTATTTGTAATTCTGTCATACTGTATCCATTTTAATATTTAAGATATAGAAACCAGTCTCACAGTGAAAAAAGTGTACTGGATGTGCCAATACAAAGCGCAAGTAAGCGTTACTCAGCCTTCGTCTTGGCCTCACTCTGTACCCACCTCCCGACCTTCAATAAAAGCATCTCCTGATGTGTTCATGCGAGTCAGTGTCATGCAGACATTCTCCTAAAACGTGTTGCTTGTATAAACAACAGTCAGGACAGTCTGTGTGTAAGTGTCCACGACATCCACTGGAGACATGTGAAAAGAGGCTCTAGATAATGGGTTTAGAAGAGGACCTGATCCTGCATCTTAAATGGCTTCATGAGACTAGCTTGGCTGAGTTTGCTTATGCTCTATAACTACCTCCACAGAGCAGAGAGTTTTTGGAACTGAAAGAGTAATACAGTACGAGCATTTCTTAGCCCAAAATGGTGAGCATCTCTAAAAACTCATTTCTATAGACCTAAACAAACAGTTTCAGTATCTGGAAAAGAGGATAAGATACCTCTCAAGACACCTCTCAGTCCAGTACCACTCGTTCCACTTTTGGGCTCCATTTCTATGATCATTATGTACTTTATATTGTGGTCTAAGGGTTGCACTGTTGTACTTTCCACTCTTATTTTGAAGCTGTACTGTGGTAATCACCTGATGCAGGCTCCAACAGCAGCAACAGTCCATGTCCAAACAACAGCCTTTTGATCAATTATTCAAACAGGACTTTTTCTGGAAGGCTTTTAAGCGATTAATTAGAGCCTGTCGAAGGCAGGGTTTTATAAAAATAGAGTGTCTCCTTTACAAAACACGTGTCGACTTGGAGTTTAAATAAAGACTTAAGGCTACAGTGAATCCCAGACCATGCTTGTATGAAGGGGACAGTTTTACTGTACTTGTAATATTACCTCCTACTGACAGTGTAATTATACTAAACAAGGTACAATAAGGAGCGACATTTGAATTAGCCAATCAAGCATATCTTACCGTCACCAGGGGAATGGGTTGCTGAGTCAGGGTTTGTAACTGTACTCTAGAGACCACCTTTGGGATAGCGTTTAATAATGATGGAATTATTAAAAAATATGTAACTGCCAGTGGTTTATACAATACAAAGCCTATATTGTGAAAAGTTTCTGGATAGGACCTATTAGGTGCACTCTCCAGCTGCATTTCTCATTTCCCGTCCCTGACCCTACCTATCCTTCTACAATCCATAAAGTGGCACTACCTGATTTTCTCTTTCCCATCTCTGTCTCAGATTCCACTCACTCCCAAAAGCAGCCTAAGGACCTCTTAGAAAAACAGAGCAAGCCATTTCAAGCAGGATAAAACATTTGCAGGAGGTTATTGTTTACATTAAACTGGTCTTTTCAGATAGCAGATAGCCTTTTAACAGCTTAAATATTTGGCAGAAGAGAAAGTGTCACCCATCATAAGACCATGTACCAGACCATAAAAATAGCAAAAACACATTTTATTTATAACTGACTTTACATTTGTGAAAACCTCAAAGTGCTGTATAGTATAGATAAAATCATTATAAAAGACAGATATATAAATGCAACAATTATACAACAAGTTACTCTTGAAATACATTGTCTGCATTTAACCCATTTATCTTGAGCCAGTAATTGGTCATGTTACTAACCGGAGACTACAGTGCATGTTTTTCAATGTTGGTGAGGAAAACCAGAGTACCCAGAGAAAATGTATCTGAGCACTGGGAGAATATGCAAACTCCACACTGAAGGAGACAAAGGAGTGAACAAACTTCTCAACCTCCTGGAGGGTCAGGGATGGGCCAAGTTAAGAGATGTTGTGGATGTGAAAGAAAAGTTTTACAAATGTAAATGTAATTTGGGTCTCAAATGACAGGGAAGGATCAGGATAACTCTGGGTGAGTGGTGCCAACCAAGAGTCAAGACTCAAAGTGACACATTTACCTAAAAAAGGGTCTATTGTGCAGCCTCTGCTTCCCCATAGGCTGCCAGATAGTGTCAGAAGAAATCAGCCAGAGACAAATGTATGATGCTCTGTAAAATATGGTATAGTAACAGAGCAGTGTGTCAGTAAGTTTTGTCAGTGTGGCAACTTCACTAAATCAGGTAGGTCTCATAAGAACTCAACAATACCCACCCCTGTCTGACTTAGTGGCAATATATTAAACTGTAATGATCTCCTCAATCCACATTGTTAAGAAAGATTCACTTCATTATAAAACACAGACAGCCAAAAAGAAAGTCAAAAGAAAATTAAATTTCAGCCAGGTTTAAGTAGTACAGTGGTCCCTCGTTTATCGCGGGGGTTACGTTCTAAAAATAACCCGCAATAGGCAAAATCCGCGAAGTAGTCAGCTTTATTTTTTACAATTATTATATATGTTTTAAGGCTGTAAAACCCCTCACCACACACTTTATACACTTTTCTCAGACAGGCATGAACATTTTCTCACATTTCTCTCTCGTTTAAACATCTTCCTCTGCCTTTTGGGTGCGACCGCAGGTGCCTTTGTCGGTGCAGAACGTTTTGTCGACATTGTGGGTTTTGTCGGGGAGAAAACTTGCAAACATACAGCACTTCAGAGTCACACTGCTAGCGATCGAACATTGATGTAAATTTGGTCAAACACATTCTGTACTGTACAGGAGACACTGCACGGAGGAGACTGATGGACAATGGTCTACAGTCCCTTAGCCAATCAGGACGCAGAACACAATGCACGAGTTCTCCCTTAGCCAATCAGGACGCAGAACACAATGCACATTCATACGCTGTTAAAAAAAAACATGCAAAATTCAAGTAAAAAAAAATCTGCGAAACAGCGATTATAACAGCGTTATAGCGAGGGACCACTGTATAACATTTACAGATTATTTTATTTACTGTTTCATGTTTTGTCTGGCACTACTTTTACTGCCCCTCTACACCAGATGTGCAGCCGTCCTAATGAGGGTTATAGTGATTCTTAGAATGAAGACTAGAATAGAGTAGAACCGGAATTAAACAGGCTCAGAAACAGAGAAACCAGTGAGTTTAGAATTGAACAGTTCAATTGCAGGGGTTTTAATTTCCAAACTCCAAGAAGCATGCCAACAGAAAGTGAGGACGCAACTCAGTCAGGTTATATTAATTTGCCCCTGTTTCAGTCTTGGATTTTGTCCTGTGTTGATTGCTCATTATATTTTAAGTTGGTCTTATTTTAGTTCTGGGCCAAGTCCTAGTTTAGTTGGGATGGTTCTGTTTGGTAACGTAAGAGTAGAATTTTGGAGACAAATTGTCTTCTATTCAAAATTTTTGGAATAGACATAGACTTTACACTGATGACTGGTGTGAGAATTAAATATCCCACAATCTTCTTGCTGTGAGGCTAAATGCTAACCACTGTACCATGATGCAATTCTGTATTTAATATATTCCCCTTAGTTTAGGTGTAAATAATACAAATGAAGATATTGCCACATGAACACTGCCGAAATGATGGACTGCTTGTTATGCCCCTTTTTTCTCTGATTCTATTAAAATGTATCATATTAGAAACTGCAGTAAGTAATTATCTCCAGGGATATTTCAGATGAATTTTAATCTGAACATCTCTGTTAAAAGACTTAATTCATATGCAAAGCAGACGAAAAGCTAATATGAAAAGATTTGATTTACAAACCAATAAAGCAAAATGAAAGACGAAAATGTAAAAACACAAAAGACTGACTACGCTCATTAAGAACTTTTCAAAGCCATTATGAAGCTGCAGAAAAGTCATTTGGAAAGAAGTTTTGCACAAATAGCAACTCTAATCAAAAGTTGAAACAAAAACGGTATGGTTGGGAATGCCGGGCACATTAACTGTAATAGTATTGAATCTTTTGGAATTGTAATGCAGAAAACATTTTGAATGGAAAGGACTTATGACGAGAAAGGGCACTCATTCACAAATCAAAGGGAAAGCACTGAAACATAGCTTTAAATAATGAACACACAATCTCCCCCGCAATAAGAATATGGAAACTACAGCCTCATTTCCACCAAGCAGTACGGTACAGTTCAGTTTCACTGCTCATGAGCTGCCTCCTGTTTCCACAGCACAGATGGAGACACAAACACAGTAAGTAGTGACATTATAACAGCACCGTACAGTGAGTGATCAGTAATGTTGTATGGTTTGGAGACAGTTGCACTGAGGAAAAGACATAAGGAAGAATTAGAGGTAGCAGAGATGAAGATGTTGAGGTTCTCTTTGGATGAGGATGGATAGGATCAGGAATGAGTAACATCAGAGGACATGTTCAGAGGAGAGAGAGTGAATATATGGGTCAGAGGAGGTTTATGGATGTAGTGCAGGAGACATGAAGGTAGATGGTCTGAGAGAAGAGGATGCAGGGGATAGGGCTAGATGAAAGCAATGATTGAATGATTGAAAGGAAAAGAGGACGACAGTGAGTGCTACAGTACTGGTCGGGTCACTTTGACATGGCTGGAATCTAAAGCATCTGTATTCACACAAATTTGCTGAGCTGCTGAGAACACTGTAGTGTGTCTGCCAGGCCAGTAGGGGCACTGTAAACCCCACCACTACAGTCACAACACACAAGAAGAAGTAACAACACTGCTGTCAGATACAACCTTTTTTTTTTTTTAATTCTGGGGTTTTCTGGAGAGGTGTAGACTCTAAACATTTTTAATAAAGTTAGTATTAAATTGCACTATATTTCACCCTTTTTATCCTACTCACTGTGTCTAGCCTGCAGCCTGTAGCTTTCTTGGACGTGGCTGTTATCATTCTCTCTGGTTTTCACTGAGCGAGTGCCACAACATGAACAAAAACACTCCTCAGCTGGATTCAAAAATCTGTATTTTCGTGTCGTGAGAACAGATGTCAGCTAAACTGCAAAAGAATCTGTTGCGTAGCCATAAACATTCAAACAAACAACAGTGTTTAGTGTACAATCAAAGAGAACAGTATTTTTTATATACTTTCGCTCAGGATTTATGACAGTAAGCCAGTTCACAGCTGTTCACGTTTACTTTGGGTGCTTTGGGGCTGGTCCTGCTTCTTGATCCATTTGTGGTTCGTGATGAAACTAAAGCAGGGCTGATCCCAAATGAATCAGTCAGGATGCATAGAATATCTTAACAAATGATAGCTGAATAACTTTTAAGGACAAGTAGATTTTATTTATGTCATTAATTTGTACTTTGTTCTTTGGGGCAATGTACAAGGAGTAATGTGCAGGTACTTTTTATTAGTACTTCTTAGGACATGATGTGACATTCTTATAAAAATGGAAATGCAGCTAATGCTCTAAATGGTCAATAATGATTTTTTAATGTCCACAGCCAAAAATGCAAGGTTGCAAGTTTGAGAATATAAATATTAGGTGCCAAATGCAAACAAGAGGTGTTCAAACACAGATTGCACATGAATAATAAAGTCAAATGCCTCATCTTTACAACATCCTCAATTTAACATGAAAAATGATGCTGTTTCAGTAACAACGCAAAGATCGAATCATGTTCTTCTTCTCGGAGATCTCCCACTGAGAGCTGGCTGCTGCTTTATTAATGAAACCTCCGGCACCAAAAGATGTCTCATTATTTTTGTATGCATATCGGCCAAGAAAATGAAATCTTGTGGCAAACCTTTCAACCTCACTTCGTTGCTCCAGAATAAATCCAACGTTATAGGGCTTTATCTCCAACAGCACCAGGATGAGATGGGCCTGGGGGGTAACAATGAGACTACACTGGCCTAGAAAATAAACCTTGCAACCATTTTTTCCACAACATAAAAATGACTGTGATGCTTTAAGGAAAAAGCATCACAGCACCTAAAAGAAGTAAAGTCAACAGCAATACATTTTCAATGGAGGAAAGGAGAAATTAGCTAAAGATTTTTTTTTTTTTATGTTTCCCATTTGCCAGGATCTTTCCTTGACTCCTTTGGAAGAAACCAGCTGCTGAAGGTGTGTTCCAAATGGTTCCAAACCCCAGCTACTCCTGTGGATACTCCATGGCCTTGCCTTCTTCTAAATTACCCACAATGCACTAAATGTAAAAAAAAAAAAAAAAAAAAAACAGCAGTAGAAGTGCGGCTTAAAGCAGAGAATTTTCCGTTCAAATTAAAGTGTGCATTTGTTGTCTATCCATAAACAAATGATTTGTAGTGTGTGTTTTTTTGCAACTGCACAGTTTTATTTCACATTAGTGAGATTTTGTCACAGTGTCATCGTTCATATCACTTCAGTGTGTATAATTCGAGCTGATCGTTACTGTGGCTCAAGAGTCACTCATGCAGAACATATCAGCTTCAGTTCTTGTTTCACAAAGAAATACATATGACACAGTAAGTATCGGCTAATGTAACAAACTATTCAGTCACGGATCAGTTTCAGACAGTGCCTAACGTCAGACTGTCATTATAAATATAATGTACTGGGCTTTTCATTGTATTCATTTTTATAAAGGATTTATTTGTTCAACATTGGATTTTCTATCATAGTAGTTAAAGGTTTAATTAAACATAACTCCCTGTAACAGAACCTGTAAAAACAAAGATTACGCATTTTATTTAGAGAATAAAAAACAGCCGCAAAACTGTGGGCGGAGCTTTTGAAGCTGCAGTTCTGCCACTTTGAAGCCTGTTCCAAAAGACTTGTGAGGAGTTACTCAGGTCTAGCCTTGTGTTGAAGGGGCCTACTCTGGAGGAGCCACCTCTGAAGGAAGGTTCCTGGCAAGTGGGAAACGACCAGAGTTTTACAAAGATGGTTCCTCCTTAAAGAAAGTTAGAACTGAGAGGCCATTTACACAACAATGCATTTCACCCAAAACGCAAAGATTATGTTGCGTTTTGAACATTTGTTACCACAATGATGAGGACGACAGTTTCACTGCAAACTTTTGAATTCATATTGACTGCTGGCTACATGAGTGTTTTTGTGCTTTAATCAGTTCATCTGCACTGCTCCAGCACCGCTGAGCATTAACTTCCTCTTGTGTACTAATGCTATGGGATTCACAGCACCTCTACAGGCCTGGCACACATTATACAACAAAAGCACATTGATTATGCTACAGGCAAGTGTTTTTTAATTTGTGAAAACAGCCCCTGAGATCTGCCTGAGAAGATCACTGCCAAAGCCATGCAACCTGCATTAAGGCAAAATGTTGCCATTTCAAAGATAGACTTTAGACAACGTTTTTCCCGAAGTGCCTTGTTTAGTGATTATAACTTGCACTTTCATAATGACAGTGGGCATGTAATGTTTAGAAAAGGCATTTGTAAATCTACAAAATGGTGGCCCTTCAGTTGCAGACTCTTCTATCCAGTATACATTAAATTATATGTTGTTTGTTTCACAAGCTGAGCACTTCCTCTTGATGACAGCCTTGAGGGAAAAGTTGTTTTTATCATTGTTGAGTATCCACCCATTCACTTTAAAGATCCAGAGAACCATTTTAATGCTTTCTACTTTCATTAATATTACAGTCACAAGGGCTATGAATGGAAATAAAGGTTCCAGGCTTATACTGAATATGGGAGCACTGCCACATATCAGAAACATTGGTCAATACTGAATTTCACAGTTTTACAATAGATGGAACAGCTGTGTGTGACTGTTAAATATATGGGGCAAACTTATCACATCAGTGTTGATTTAAATGAAACATGATGGGAGTAAGTGCAAAGTAGTCTTTTGTTTTAGACAGAAAGTATTGCTTACTGCGTTAAACCAGTTGTTTCACGCAGCAATAAAGCAACTGTTTTAAGCCACGGTACTAATGACCGGGTTGCACTGAAGAGGATAATGCACTGAACTCTGAATTATCCAAACGGTTCCTGTCAGAGCAGTGCAGCAGTGCAGCACTAATCCACACCGACAGGAAGTGCATGCTGGGGAAGAAGCATATGACTCAAAGGACATTAAAACCAAGCCCTCGTCACAATTCTTCAAACTAAAAGCCCTCTAGAAATGTGTGGATTGTTTTATTGTTTTCATATGATTAATTCATTCCTCCATCAGTGCAAAGGCATGTACAAACAATAAGTACGTAGTGAGGTTCACACTGAGATTTAAGTAGCTAACATTTGGTTCCCATGTGACCATCTGACAGAAATGATTTTTCCCTGAATCGCTCATGAACCCGCTGCAAAGAGAGTAACTTCAGGCTTGCACACAAAGGTTTTTAAATGTTAACCAACTTTCAAAGGCGTCAGCGACTCCGCACAATAATAAATCATAAAAAAAACTTTGTGATTTTAAGGTGCATTGTATTATATGTTGTTGTACATAGTTGAACATAACTGAACATCAGTCAAGACAATGTCATCAATAGTGTATGGTAAGATCAAAATCACACATCTGGGGGAAATGTTCACACACAGCTCCACAAAACAAAGTAGAAGAAGCTATTTGCATTACTTCCTGTTCCTATGTGTCCCCAGAGAGGAGAAACTTCACTGCTGTGAGATCACCATCAGATCTATTTCCACTGTTTTTGTTCATTGACAACAGCATGTCCCTGCAGGGCTCCCATAGTAATGTTTGCACCATCAAAGTGAGCCATTGCGGTCGGTAATTTCAACCCCAAATGTTGCCCAAAAGGTCAAAAACTCTTTAACCCACCATTAACCGTTCTGGTCCTGTAGTGTGTGGAACAAGGGGACAGCAAACACAAACACCAGACCCTGAACTCGGGAAATTTCACACAATCTCTTGTTGTTTTACGTTTAAGTTACTTTAGTGTTAAGGAAGATGGTGGAGTTTAATAATCTTACATTTTATACCATTTTTAATAGTTTGTAGTGTTTGTAAACACTAAAAGGGTCCACACTGATCAAGCTAATTGAATGCTATATCTTAATGGCTAATTGTACCGATGTGGTGTGGTGACTAAAGTAATGAGTTTAGGACAGTGATTCTCAAACTTTACTCACCAAGTACCATCTCATCATATATTTGTTTCTCCAAGTACCACCTATGTATACACAGTAATGATTATGGACATAAAAGTAATCTAAAGTGAGAAGATTTAATTTAAATACAATTTAAATACAGTTTAAGTGCTTCTTGCTGGACATGAATGAGTCTAGGTCAGTTTTAGTTCAATTTTAACAAGCTTTATGGTGTTGTTGGTCTTTGAAAGGTTTTCATTGATTTTAGTTGGACTTTAACAGATTCTAAATGGTTTCAGTTAGACATTAATAGATTTTAAACTATTTTTTTAACCTGCCTAAAGTAGGTGTAGTTGCTTTTTATTTGGACACAATAAAATGGATTATGAGGAAATGAGAAAAATTGAACTGCATTTCGGTCTGAAAAATAAAATGTCTGAGGGTCCCTGAGTACCACTTAACAAGCCAAAGTACTACAAGTGGTACTAGTACTACAGTTTGAGAACTGCTGGCTTAGTATATAGATATCATGCTAAACCTAAACTAATGTGGCCTTCAGTTTTTGTACTGTTGCATTGTGCTCCTTTTTCATCAACCATATAGAAAACAACCACCAGTTGTTTGTCATCAAGAAACGTCTTATTTACTGGTTTTAGTTGGCTCCCTCATTCAAATGGATAGAAAAGACCAGTACTTCCTTCACCTTCAGGAATGTGCAGTTTTTGGTGACGTCACTTATAGAAGGGTTTATAACAAAATAGAAAAGTATAAGTGACTCTCTTTGTTATGTTTTGGCCCTTTGCACAAATGAGGATAGCCTTCTCACTCCACAAAATCACAAACTGTCCAAGGTGGTGTTTTTGTTTGATAATGCCACCAGCTACATTGATGTGTAAAGTAAAAATATAGTGTCCACAGTGGAATGATGACATCCCAGCACATTTTAGCTGCTACACAACAAGACAAAATATGGAGCTGTATCTCTTGTGCTCAGCGCAGCCATCTTGTGCTCACCTGCTTCTCTGCCAACGCCATGAGGCGCGGTGCTTTGAAAATTGGTGGTGTGGCGCAGGCAAATACAAAAAGATGGTCTTATATCCTGAGAAATTACTAACAAAGGACCAACTTATTTATCACATTTTTGGCAACCATGCACAGCTTTAGAGAGCCACTAAATCACATCTGAGTTAAAAAAAAAACAAAAACACAAAAACAAAAACAGTGCTGCTGCCAGGACATACATCCCTAAATAAAAATATACATGTTATGATTGGGGCAAGGAAGGAGTAAATAGGTAGCGTACACAAGGAGACAGTGGGACACTAGATGCAGTATACAGGGAACTCAGCAGGGATGAAGCCGGCATTGATCATGAGCTTGATCTGTGCAATAGTAACATAGCTGTGTCCTATCCAACTCCAGGAGGGTCCTGATCCTCTGTGAAAACAGAGTCCAGTCCCAAACTCACATCCACCTCCCTCATCTCTCCCTGGGTCTGGACCAGGTTCTGACAGGTCTGACACCTGTCTGTGTGTAAATTCTCCACTTAGCACAGAACCATGAGAAGCTTTCCTCACATAACAATGCACCACGGGGAAAAACTGCTGAAGGTGATCAGAATGTGATCATGCATTGTCCATGTTTTTTTTTAATCTGACGTAAAGTGCTTTGCAATAAATAAACAGACTTTATCATTTACAATGAGAAGCAGCTTTTTGCGTTTTATCAGTTAAATAACATAAAATAACAAATAAATATAATTCATAAATATAAAAAAAAATAAATGTTTTAATAATTAGTACCATACTCAAGGAAAGCCCTGTGATCGGTTTAAGGCAAAACACCCATGACACTTAAATCCAGCCTCTTTAAGCCTGTGCCGGCTCAAGTACTGACTCTTTATACCTGCGTCTCCGCTCTGATAATCGGAAAAAAATTGTTTTTGACGGGCCCCTCAATGAAATTCCGTCTTTGTCTCCGCCTGATCCCATGGTGCTTTTCTTCATCCTATGATCTCATAATAGGTTATATTGTTTGTATTACAGATATAAATCCACGTTGAGCCTTCAGAGTTTATCAGTGGTGTTACAGAAAATACCAGGTTTAAAAGGTTGTCGGTTGTTGCAGACCTGAGCCATTACTTGGAGCAGCTTTATCAGTCTACAGAATCAACTGAATCAGTACCCAACACACCACACGTTGCATGAGAATCTTGTATCCTCCTGACTACCAGGAAAAAAAATATATCCCAATTACTTATTTTTCTAATTTTCCCAGTTGTTTAGAAAGCATTGAATACACTGAATACATTTTTTTTTTCCTTTATAGGTTTTTATTTACACTCTAATTTTACAGTAAAACATTGTTACTCTACCATAAAAAAATATTTAAAGTGTTCATTAGAGATTCATAAAAAAACATTACAATTCAATTTTGACCCAGAATTTGTTGAATGAAAAAGATTTAACATTTACTTCTCTTCTTTCCATAAAATGTGCTTGTGGTGATGGACACCATTTTCTTTGGAAAGGAAGAGGAAGTTCCCAAAACTCCACCCCTATAAATTTGGTATCATTCAAAAGTGCTAAACGTCCTCTTTAGAACACAAGTTGGTAAGATAGTATGCAGGGGATTGGTGATATTTGAGTAAACAAATGTCCACTAAAGAGGACAAATTTGAACTACGGGTAGTCAGGAGGATATGACAATCAGTGGATCTCTTAAGTTAATCAGGACTGTGGAAAGAAGGGGGGAATTCTGGCTTAACTTGTGCAGAAAATCTTGAGTGTGAAATGGCTCTATTGTTGACTGTTGTCCAAATCTAAAACCAGCTGTTATTTTCAATGGTTTCTCAAAAAGTACTTTGTGTGTATAAACTTAGCAGCAAACCTGAGAGCTCTAAATTAAACCAACAAACCTTGAAGAGTAAAAATAGAGTGGAGTGCTCATTTACATTTTTTAAGAAGCACGGCTGTGAGGGTGAAAGATGAGACTGAACTCTCAGTGAAATGACCAACTGAAGTGCAGACAGAGGTCCACAGGACTGGATGAAGAACCAGGCTTCTTGTACTGCAGCTGATAGAAGTGGATTGGAGTCAGGTGTGTCAGCAGCCAGACCCAAGAAGAGGCACACACAGAAGGGAATGGAAACACAAAGAAAACAGGGACAACATAAAATCCAGAAACACATCCGAGGCCTGTTGCTAGAAGCTCATTGAACAAACTCAGATTTGTGGAGTAGGTTCTGAGTTGATAAAACCAAACAAATCCAAACAGGTTAACTGTGGGTTAATTGGTTGCATGTCGCTGGTGTCAACTCAGGTTTAATCCCTTAAGTAATGATTACATAGCGTACGTGTGCATTAAAACCCTGACGTATCAAGCGAACAGCCAATTGCGTTCAACATGGAGAAAGCTCATTGCACCTACTTTTCTTCCCAAGAGCAGGACATAATTATCATGAAATATAGAACCAAGAATTTAGAACCATTAAACGCAAGATCTAACCGTGGCAGCAAACAAAGCACATGAGCACTGTTGGCAAAAAATAGCTGATTGTGTAAAAGTTTGACCACATTACTATAAACAGGTTACTATAAAAACAAGGCCAATTGAATAAAGCACATGTCATCTATGTAAATGTATTTATGCCAAAATAACTGACTTATTCTTTATAATACTTAGGTGAAATCCAAATGCCAAAAGGTCATGGCAGCAAATTAAAATGAAATATAAAAACATTGTTCAAAGTGGTGAGTAACAGCATTAACCTTAGGTGTGTATACTAGCAGCCTAATTATGTATTGTATGTATGTATGTATGTATGACAAAGAAGACTGGGGGCAGCCCTCCTCAGGTATTCACACCATCGGAGGAACTAGTGCTTTCAAATAATGAGGGGACCCGTCATGGATGGACTTGAATGGGGTCCCTGTTCTGATCCATGTGTTGGCTCCTCTAAAAGCTCTTCATTTATTCAAGGTATATATGATAACATTAATCACTCCACTCTGGAGACTCAATTCAAATCTATACAATCTCTTCTATTTTTATTATTTCTTTTCAACATTTTTTTTATTTTTCTCAATTAGCGGGACTTCAGTTACTTTGTTGGAGCCAGCTTAATCATCTCATCCCTGTTTTTAACCATAGACTACTTTCAGTTCTCTGGCCCCTCAGACTGGAATCAGCTCCAGGGTGAGCTGTGTGTTCGAGAGCTGGTCTCTCTGAACATTTTTAAATCTATGTTAAATGATTTAGAGCAAAGCCGTGGTGGTTGTAAATGTTTTATCTAATTGTTTGATACACTGATTGATATGTGTTCATGTTAACTGTTACCTGTCTGTGATGTGTTAAATGTTTCCATGTTTGTGCTGCTGCCACTTGGCCAGGTCGCTCTTGTAAAAGAGACTTTTAATCTCAATGAGTTTTTAACCTGGTTAAATAAAGGTAAAAACAAAAACAAAAAGAGAAAAACAATAAAACAGATTGTTGAGATATGTGCTCTGTGGTTCTTTGTTTCCTTTTAAAGTTAACTGAAATTGTGTGTAGTGATGGCATCTCTCACTTCTCTGTCAGACAGGTGCTGTTGGTGTGTGGGTGCTTTGTCTTTTTGAATTATGGCTATATTGTGCAGGATATTACATGCAGCCACTGTTTCAGATGTCCTTTGTGGTCACACGCTCAGACCACCTAAGCAGTTGCACATGCCTTCAACATGCTAAACGTCTTTTCTATTTTGATCCGTGTTCTGCTGTGAGCCACGCTGAACTGTTGCTTCAGCCTTGTGTCAGTATCAGGGTAGGGTGCCATTAAAAAGCGCTGACAGGGATAAACATGGCTTTCCAACAGTAGGCCACCAAACTACCCTGTCAAAACGCATAAATGAATTAACAAAGTCTAGGCTACACTACAGTACAATGTTTAAAATGATACCTTACTCAAAGCGCTGACATAATGCTGACTATCCTGGCTACTGAGCATCTAAGCTTGTGATTAAGTACCGAGGGTCACAGGTCATCTGCAATCAATAATTGTCAGAACCATTTAATTTGATTAAAGACAAATGAAAAGACATTTTAAATTTACTGCAGTTGAACATTAAATGAGTGAGTGGACTTCCTATTCACAAAATCCACTTCATGGTCCCCCAGGGAGGCAGAAATAGGGATGTGTGTACAATCCATGGCCCTTGAGCCTTGAGGACATCCTTTTCCAAAGCATAGGATAAATCAGCTATACTTTAGGATCTTTACAGGCAGGATGTATTGGCCTCTTACCACCGAATTTGTGAAAACCTTCTTTAATTGTGAATGTGTCCAAGTGGCCAGACAAAGCGATGAACACATTAATGCAATTTTTGCAAAACTTTTTGGATGGCATGGCAGAAAGCATGCTTGCTGATATTTTCAGCGTCACCCACCATATGCAAATGTGTACCACTCGCAAAGAAACGCAAAGCAATACATACAATTTTTGGTACAGTAAGTGAGTGGCTTCAGCGCTTCAGGTTTTTAATAAAAAATATAATATACCATCTGCCAAAAATCAATATCTTTCTTAATTTTGGCCATATCTGAGATTACTGCAGATGCTGTACCAAATCCTCTGTTCTATCTTTACCTCACTCGTGAAATATACCCCCCTCCACTCTTCTAATTGAGGAAGAACTCTCACCAACCAGTAGCGAGCAAGCCACCCTTTTTCTGATTGAGAACCATGGCTCAGACTTGGAGGTGCTGATTCTAAGACCAGCGGCTTCACACTCTGCTCTAAACTGACCCAATGCAGGCTAAAGGTGCTGATTCGATGAAGCCAATGAACAGAATCTGTGACAAAGGGTAGCCCATCTCCTATATTACTCTGTTGGAACCACAGCTGATGTGTTACTAAGTGATGCTGCTGAGTTGAGGCCTTAACGCTGCATTTTGTGTGATTCAGGAAGTACGACTAAAGGTGAGTCGAGACCACTCCGTGTCAGTTTATGTAAGGCTCTGGATGGTGTTTAGTGAAGCAGACGATGTACATGAGGCTGAACGAGGCTGAGCGCCGCTGCCTTCTGCATGACTGCTCTACTACACCACACATTTGGTCGGAGCGCTGCAGGTGGAGGGTTTATGCGAGCTGTGGAAGGGGGTCGACAAGTCAAAAGTAGAACAAAATCCCTCTGAAATGGTGCTTTAAGGATTCTCAGTGGAAAATGTGTTGGACAGAGGTTATATTTTATTTAATGTTAAAGTATTTAACTTTCTGTAAAGCAGCAACTGTAAGACTGTCTAAGCCTTTTTTGCTGCAAATAGTTTTAGTAAGCAAGCACCTAACAAGCAAATGCTTTTCTTCCAAAACGGTTAGACATTCTCCATCTATCCCAGAAGAACAGGGATGTTATTAAGCAGAGTTTTCTGGCTTCAGAAGCAAGTTTCTTCGCCATGGTAACAGTCAGCATACTGATGGTATCAATCTGATGCTGCATTAACTAAACCTTTTGTCCTTTTCGTTCTTGGCCTTATCTTTTTTCTTTTTGGTTCAGACATATGTAATTGCACATTGCACAAAAACAATAAAGAAAACATTAATTACCCCTTTGAAAGCTGTTTTGGTATTTTATTTGGTACCGCTTTATCATTGAATTTAGCTTGCACCAATGTTTTACAAAGAATGAAGAACGTATTTACAGGCTATTGCGGTAAAACAATTTATGTTTAGTTTGAAACATTATGAAATATGTAGAGGCCATGACTTTTTAAATTGGTCTTATCCCCAGTGTGAGCCTGAAAAAATCTTAATAATTACAATCAGCTTTTTATTTCTATCATTTTTGCACTGTTTCTGAGCAGAAATAGCCCCTCCCCTTCCTCAATGTTTAATACTATTGGCTGTTCACTGCACAGACACACCCACTGATCTTTGGTTAAGGGTTTAAACCTGAGTTGAGAGAAAGTTGATAACCAGCATTGTGCAACAGATGAACCCATAGCTACCGAGTTTGGATTTGTTTGGTTTCATCAACTCAGAACTTACTCTGCAAGTCTTTGTTTGTTCAAACAGCTTCAAGCTGTGAGCTGTGTGTTAGGCTGTTGGGTTGTTTGTGCATGGACATTACCAAATGGTGAGGCATTTTAGGAGCCACATTAAAACTGAACAATACGCACAATTGCTTCATTAGGGAATTGTAACAGCGCTCCTTCTCAGTGCTATGTATAACACTGAAAACACTTCAAAGACAAACAGCAGCAGTAAGACACATGGATCACTCTGCATATAACGTGTTAAAATGATGCACTCCTCAAAATTTTTATATTATTCATCATAAATGTCACTATAAATGTGTCAGACTCTAAGATTAATGTATGAACTGAAGTGGAACTTTCAAATAACCTTTACCCACAGCTGTGCGCACAGTTTGGACTTAGACATTGACGCATGGTAGCTTCCAAAAACTACACATCCTGAACCAGGGACTACAACATATGCACCTTATCCTCCACCATTTAAGGAAGCTTTAGATTCCGTGTCATCATTCAGAGCTTTACACAAGAACATAAGGTGAACACCAAACAATAGACTGCCATATTCAGGTTTAAGCATAGAGTTGGTTGGCAGGGAAACAAGAAAATAGACCTCCAGCCTCTGACTTCAATACAAAGGGTAAAATATTCACTTCTCTGCATAGAAACACACGCACACATGTCACATTTACAATTTGCTGAACTTCTGATTGACTTCAAATTACCAGGAAATGGAAAGAAATTGACATCGCCAGTGGATTTATTGTTTTCGATTACTTATTTAATGACAACAAACATAGTCAAGACTTTGTTTATACTCCTTTGGCCTACCAAGCGTTTCAGCCTGGCCTGATACACTTATCTGTCTTCAGAAGCTGTGACCTCCAAAATAAAGAGCGGAGCGAGGCTGACGGCTGCGCGCTCACCTTGAAAAGAGATCTCTGTGAATCCGAGCGGAGTGACAGCTCGCACCAACAGCTGCACCGTAATGAGCTCTGCACTGCGTTCCCACGTCTCTGCCCCGCCATGTGATGTATTAATGATCAAACAGAGCCTTACTGTGTGCTTCCCGTGTTGGTAAAGGACACAAGGATGATGGCATTAAAGTTGGAATAACTAGTACAGTGGAGAAAAAGTAGGTGCCACTAAGATTTGGGGTCACATCACCTCCTCCGCATTGGGAAGGAGATGAAAGAGCCATAGCCGGGATGTCTCCAAATGGAACAAATCAAAATGTAACCAGCAGCAGAGACAGATGCTTACTTTGTGTGTCATTTGACAACAAAATCCTAAGATCCAAGGCAATATAAAAATGCAAGATGTGCTGCCACACTGCTGAAATCCTGCTGTCGAGATCTCAGGGGCCTGATAAATATTTTAGTTTGTTTGGAATGGAAATTAGCTCAAGTTGAATCAGTCCGTTGCAATTTTTGTTGTATTATTTAAATTAAGGTTCCCAATTCTTCAAGTTTTAGGCCTTTGTGCTCCTTCTATAAGAGGAAAAAGTGATCTAAATTATTAAAGGTAAAGTTTGCAGTATTTTCTTTCAGGTGAATAACAAACCTGGCCCTGTGCCCTTTTTTTGGGGTAAAAAGCAGTAGTGCTCATTAGTCAAATCCAGGTTTACTCTGGCTTGGCTACATGTCAAATAGTTCTGGTGAATATTTTCTGAGTTTGAGCACACTCAGAAACATCTCTGTAATGTGGATGTTATTATGTTTCCAAACATACCTTTTGGATTAGTATAAAAATGTGTGTAAAGTTGGGTTTAGAAGAAGGTCATGTGTTTTGGTTTCAACAGACTTGTCCCGAAGCCCTGTTCCTCCATGTTGTCTGGAGTGTCTCAATAAACTTGGACAGAACCACATGAAACTGAATTAGAACTAGTGTATTATCAATGATTTATTATAAAAAGTGTTCAGGGTTTGGGTCTATTCCTGCTGCATACGGTTGTAGCTTGAATGACTGACACTATCAGAACTTTTGATAGTTACAGTGCAAAAAAGCCATTTCATCCCCAGACACTTCTGTCTGTCTTGCATACAGCTCTGACAGTGACAGATCCCATTGTGAATACAGTAGTGAGGCAAATCTTTGTCTAAGGAAGAAGGGTGGGGCTTTGCATTATGTCAATATATTTGCCTCAAAAATTAAATGATGTGCTCCTTTTGCTTAAACACATTACTATCAAAACAGAGGCTACAAAAGCCTACTTCAGTGATACTTGAAATGCATACCAAATACTGTACTTTGTTAACCAATCAACCTCCTACCCCCACTTGCAATTTAAGTCTTGACCCAGTCTGGGACAGTACCATCAATGCCACACACTAAGGACTTACCTTGTGGGCCATATCCCTCTGAAGCTGGTGCCAAAATGAGGCAAATAAGCAAATACCCTTGTGTACCTGCCTCTAAGCTTTTTGACAAGTTTATTGCCAGTATGAACATGGGTAAATGAAAGTGATATAAGAATAACACCAATGGAAAGTCTTCCACTGTCCAAACACATGAATGTACAGGTACATTAGTGAAACTAAATGTCCCATAGTGAATCAATGAATGAGTGAATAGTCCACCAGTGTTAGTTCTAAACTTGTCCAGGCTGTACCCCGCCTCAGGCCTAAAGCTGCTGGGATAGGCTCCAGTCACTGGTGACTCTTAATGGGAGTAAGGAAGATAAGTGAAAGGATGTGAAGATGAACAGAGTGGTGCAAGTGTTAAATTTAAGACTTCCATCTTCCAACACAGTGAAAGAGTAAAACAGTGCCCCACTTGACCTGGTGTTTCTGCATTTGAACTACTTTTCATTGCACTCACACCCATCATACTTCCTTCATAGGACGACAATGAAGAGGCAACCTGGCAGCTATTAAACTTCCTGGAATGTCAGATGACAAGCTGGGGTAGACCAATAGGATGCTCCTTTTTCCAGGAAGTGATTGGCTAAGGTTTTCCGCTCCTGACTGGAGCTTCTCACATACATTAAAATCTCTTAGCCAACTGTCGATGGCATCAAAAAGCCTGCTTTTTCCACAATTAATTGCTTTTACAATATGCTTTTTGGGGCTTAAACCATTTTCCCCAACTACAAGAAAAAAAATATCAAGTAAAAATCATCTTCTACTGCTTATCCCACTTGTGGGGTTGCAGGAGCCTATCCCAGGGCCTTGGGTGGGGTGCACCCTGGACAGTGGCCAGTTTGTTGCAGGGCTGACACTTAGACATACATTGACAGACAACCATTGCTTGGGTTGGCTACAATCAGCCAACGATGTTTTGGGTCAGCCGGGATTCGAACTCACGATCTTCTTGCTGTGAAGCAGGAGCACTAACCACTCTGCTACCGTTCACCCCTACAGTCTGTTTAAGACTGTTTAAGACTAAATGTGGATGTTAATGTGGTCCAAAAAGTTAATTTGATGTTAATGAGTATAAGAGCATCGTTTAGTCATGCACGATGTGACATTAAATCATTATTTCATTAAAGATTAGAAAGTCAAATAAATCATAGGAAATGGGAAACTTATCAAGATTAAGCAATAATAATACCTGTGAGGATGTTACTGAAGTGTATATTATACCCTTTTTGTTCAGTGTAAAGATGAAAATGCTGTGTGCAACAGTTTAGGTTAGTTGTATTTTGATTTCAGTCTACTCTAATTATTGACATTGAGGACTGTGTGTAAATGTGTTTTAGTAAGAAAAACAACTAGTAGCTTCTTCTAGGTATTGAACTAAAGCTAAATATCCCATCCAGCTACAATTGTATTTGCAAAACTTATCCACTTTGTGATGTTTAAAACAACTAACCAAATATATACCTGCAATATAGACCTATTCTCTAAGTACTCTGAATTAAAAGTGGAGATATATATATATGGGGTTAATTTGTTGTATTAATCCATTTAATTGGATTGTTCTTGAGCTGTGAAGCTGTTTACTGAAAAAGTATCACTTCAGAGTTTTATTGACTATGGAATGGTTTGGGTACAATGAGAATACATGTGAAAAAGAAGGCAATTAAAAGCATAGCCTGTTGCCTGTTTCATTGCTCTCATTACAGTCTCTTTACAGAATGATACAATCCTGTCAGCTGCAACCTTGGGGCTGTTAAGTTACTTCAGATTTCACAAATAGATAGAAAAATGGCCTCAGAGAATTGCATAAACACATAGAAATGTATTTAAATAAAAATACAATATTTTCTATTTTTAAAATATACACAAAATAAATGTGAAATCCCTGTTAGGTTGAAATGTATGTGATCATTTTCTGAATACAAAACAAAAACATTCAGATGTGGGAAACTAATACACTGATAATAGTACATCTTCCCCTGCCCTGTACAAAATACAAAACTAGATTTTTTTTCTCAAACATCTTTTATTATGTTTTATCACCATCATGACTTAAACTAGTAACAAGAACTCAATAACGCAAAGTTGATTATGTAACTGATGGGGTACTCCTTCAGATGGTGTACCTGTGTGTTTCAGACATCCATCTATTCAATACCCTTAAGCACCACCAGCTTTTCAAAAAGATTGCCCTATTGATTAAACGTGCAAATGAAAACAAGTGTTCTACGGGAGCTGAAGAGGGGATGATTGTGTTGAACATATAGATATCCTAGGCCTATCTATGTAAACAATTTAGAACATGACTTGACTAGCTAGTCACTAACTGTCAACTATCAAAACTGATTGGTTATGGGTATTTTTCCAATTGTCGGTGCTTTTTTACTCTTTCATGCTTACTGAAGGTAAATCTGAATGATGCACCATTTTAATGTTAACCAATGATAATACCCTTATCTTATTGCAGGAAACTGAGAAAAGTGGCTGATCCAATGCTGACTGCTGCAGCCGGCAGCTCACGTGCATTAGTGTTAAGGTTTTAGCATAATTATTAAAATACATATTCTTAATACATGTATCTGAAATACTGCCCATCCCTGCATTGACTAATGTTAGCTGTTATTGTCTGTAAAATGGTCGCTATGTTCAAGGCCACTGACAGAGACATGAATCTGACCAAGCTGTATTTCTTTTTTTTTTTTTTAGCCAGATGACAGTCGTCCACGGCAGCCTCAGCTTTTGTTGATTGCTAAATTACTTTCAGGGACAAGGACTAATTTCTGTGGACTGTTGCCATGGAGACACAGTGACCTCACAGTCTGGCAGTAGAGAGGGGATTACTGCTGTTTCAGACCGGATCAAGCCTAAAAAGGGTTTAATACGAGACCCCCAGCCCGACTCCATCACTGACTATTAATGGACTGAGCCAGAAACAAGCACCATCAGAATTACAGCAAATCCAAAAACAATACGTACTCACAGGACTTCTCTAAAGAAACTCTGTGATTTGAATTGCTGCAGATTACAATTATACAATTTGTAATGAAAACCTCTTTTACAAAAGTTGTTTACATACTGCAAAGTCTGAAGTGTTTGTAATCATGTTTGACTAAATCAAAGCTTTGGATGAGCCCTTTGTTCTGCTTATTATTAGGAGAAAAATCATTGCACAAATTGAGAAAACAAAGTAATTGTTCCAAGCTTTTTTTGAGAAATGTTGCTGTTTTATTTCTTTTCCTGTCATTTTTTTAAAGAGTAAGAATTTTCTGTCATCTTGTCATGACACTGCAGTGTTGAGTTCTGGACACATAGAAGACAGGTTGGGGTGGAAGATTGGCCATAAAAACACCAAAAAGTCTTTCAAACCTGAGTCCTGAGTACACATCTAAAAACGAAGATGCTCTTGTCTTTTGTTGTGTTTTAAATGTCATCTGTTCTGCTTTTATCTTTTACCTGACCTTTTGTAAGATCACAAATAACCACCCCAGACCTGGACATCAAAGGCTGCTGTTTAACTTTGTTTGTACAGAAATCGGAAAAGAGTTTTGACAGAACCAGAAACACAGTTGCTGTGTGTAATGGAAAAGAGTGGTAACAATACAAGTTGTTCTTGTGGAAGAATACAACTTTCTTTTTTTCACGTAGCTTAATGTCCTTGATGTAAAAACCGCCATGTGTGCTCTATAAAAGCTGTGTGCAACTTTGTTCTGGAAGGCCTCATCTCCTATGACCTTGGGTTATGTGAGATTACGTACGCTATAAGAATAGAGAAGACACACTCAAGATTCCTCTCTCTCTCAGTCTATACTGAATTAAATCTCCAAGACATGCTAAATAGCAATGATCTGAACTACACTTTGAAACACTGAAAGTATATTTCAGACACCTTAACCTTGTTCCACACAATGTGTACAATTAAATCTCGGAAAAATCGGGCAACTACACCAACACACCATTAAGAGACTCACAGTTTTATGCCTCACACAACTAACCTACCCTTGTTTCAAATACCTGCAGTAACAAAAACAAATATTTAGCCCGATTAAAGAGAATCAGGTTTGTGTTGGTGCTAAAACAGGATGGTGGCTCCAATAAAAAAATGTGAGAATCTGCAATACATACATATATACACAAGTTCACACCAGCAAATGTGTGCATATCTGGATATGTAGGTATGAATATGTGCATCGACTAATAATGATAATAAGAAAGCCTGACTATAAACCTGAACACTTTTGTGAAATTGAACAGAAAAGATTTAATCACCAAATAAGGTTAGGGGACACATTAATACGAGTGCAGCTGTAATTATATCCTCTTAACTGACTGATTGGGCTAATTGCAACGCAGTGGTTTAATTATAATGCCGCTATGATTATCCAGACAGATCTAAGCAGAGAAGGTGTGTACACACGCGGTTTGCAAGAACTTATGAAAGAAAAGAACCCACCGTGTGCTGTTCTGTGACTGATATGAAAAATGATCCCATGGGAAGTATCTTTGTGCCTTTGGGAACATCAAGACTCTGAGACAGACAAGTTCGCCAAGACATGAAGCTGTCAGAGCAGAGATCTGTGGTGTATAACAGATCACTCACTGTCACTGTCACAAGAAGTCGCATTTTGTTATAAAAGAATGCATTCTTAATGTAGAATGGTTCGTGTCAGCTTCACAAAACATCCAGTCACACTACACAAAATAAAACGCTTAGTGCTGTTGTCACAAGCTAATATCCCAAAATAGGCTTAAAAACAAGATGCTTTTCAATTACCCAAGCAAAAATATCCCATTCCTTTCAGGGCTTATTAACAGAGGCTCTTATTCTATTACAAACAACCACTATTTCTTCTGTAATGGGAACATTCGACCATTTAAAAAGCAGTGACCAGCCGCAGTAAACTCAAGGTAATGAGAAACAGAGGCGTCATTAATCTCCATCACGTTGTGTTTTTTTTGCCGCAGCTGCAAAGATAACACTGCACCAAGACGAGCAGCTCCTCAGGCCATCCTCTGGGACTGAGGTGTACAAGTCTGGGCCCGTCACTGGATACCTTTATATGTGTGATATACCACTAGGCCATCCATGTCTACCTACACAGTTGACCTATGCAGCAATTTTCTATTTTGATGCAAGAAACAAGGTCCTGAGTTGGTTGTCCCTTTAGAGAAACACTTGAATAAAAGACAGTCGGGTACATGTCTCAAAATGATGCAGATACATGACATAAACTATATATGTAAAAAAAAATAAATGATGTGACTAAAAAAAATAAGTCACTTCTGTTTCCTTCCTTTTTTTGTTTTACACATGCGCAAATGTAAAAGAATGAATAAATTAGATTTATGGGTATACATGCATGAAGATTTCAAAGTATTGGGGAGAAATCTAGGTGTGTTCATCCAATTTCTCGTAATCAGATCATGCTTGGCCCTCGTTGTGGGGTACCAGCGTGACTCATATTAAGGAGAAAGACACAAGAAGTAAAGCAAAAAATTGAGAAGTGCAGTATTAGTAGTTTCACTAGGATATGATGGTCATGCTCCAACTTTTTTCCAAGTTGACTGCTTTAAATGAAGACAAAGATGACATTGTTGAGTCCTAGACAGAAAGTGGCTTCTAGCAACAGACTGACAGTAGAACAAGGGCAAAATGCAGTGCTTTTGTTTCTTCAAACCTTCATGTTTTAATGATATATTCTATTATTTTCTAAAGCCACACTGAGACTCAAAATTAATCAGCACAGCTCCAGAAAATGGCAAGTTTAAAAAGTTGACTGTTTTGGAGCCAAGTACTTCTTCTTGTGTGTAACAACTCTAGCATTAGCACTGGTGGGGTTTACAGCACCACTACTGACCTGAAGACACACAACAGCGTTCTCAACAGCTGATAGTATCCATGTGAACAAATGGTTTTGATTACGTCATGGGTCAGCAAATTGTTCAGGGTGAAATTATTCCAAGTAAGCTGGTAAAATGGTCTGTCTAAACTTCTGGATGAGATTTCCATGGTATCAGGACTATGGTGATTGCTGACTCTTGAACCTCATAAGAGGATAAATCCTTGCATTACTGAAACTAATTTTACTGATGGACAGGCATGTTTTTCACAGTCTGTGCTAAAATAATGAACCACTATCATGTGTGTCCAGGTCTGGTGGATGATTCACCTTTGTGACGCTCATCATCTCTGTCGTCATGAGCAGAGGGGGAGGGGGTGGTCTTGGGTGACCCTTCCTGTCAAAGCCTACTCCTGAAGCCTGTTCTCTCCAATCTCTCTCCCATTTAAGGACACTTTGAGGAAGAGGCGGATTTGAAATGGCTGGGGCTTTGATGCGAAGCTCTGTGGATTTGTGTCAAATTGGTGTGTGGTGTCGCTGGTCTCTGCAGGCCCACGGTTTCTCTCTTCCTCTGCACTAATGAGCAACATGCACCTCATCCGCTGAGCTATGTTCAGCTGGAAACAGCCTCACAGGAGAAAGAAGGAGCAGAGTATCGGGGAACAGATGTAACAGGGTTCAAACCTGGCTACGAAATTCAGAAAATGTTATTTTCTTTTTTGATATAACAAAAGAACCATGTGATGGAGAAGGGAGACAAAACAAATGTACATTATTCAAATGTAAAAAATCATGGTAATTCATAAGATTTCATGTATTGCATACTTCAGACCCTTGGAAACAAGGACAAGAAGTTCTTGTCCTATTACGATAATTTGCAGTAGTTCTTTTCATACTCCTTTCACTGATTACTCTGCCTCAGTCAGTCTTGTTGCCCATTTATATTCCACCGACGAGAGAGCTCACTATCTTCAGTTGTTCTGCATCTTGGTGTTCTAAAAAAAAGAAAACTGGCTCCTAGAGTGTTGTATAATATACCTGGCACATTACACAACAAGGCAAAAAGTAATGAATGGAGCAAGTAAAAAAAAAAAAAAGTGTAAACAAACACAAATGTAGCATCTCGTGCAGACTCTGTTATTTTGTGCATTTATACCTCATTGATTTTCCATAATGGGAAATACTGTGCACAACCCTGCTGCTTCTATAATCCATTCCATTTTTCACCAGAAGGATCTCCTGCTCGACCAATCTCTGACCACTGACCTCCAATCCTCCAGGTCAGTGAAGTTTGTGTGATTGGAGCTGTATGGGATTGTGTGATGCGTGGAAGACTCTTGGCAGCTTAAGCCAAGCCAATTTATTTATATAACCGAAGTTGCACCTAAGTGCTTTGACATGATATGACTAGACAATTTAACAGCAACTTGACAGAATAAAACAGTAATAAGCTGAAATAAATGAAAAAGGGTAAATGCAAAAGAACATAGTAATATAAACCATTAAACCACAAAAAAATAGACACAGGTGGAATTAGGTGGAATTAAAAGCCTGATTTCAAAGATGAGACTTTAAGAGAGATTTAAAATGATTAATAGAAGAGCAGGTTCTGTTGCACAGTCTCCTTTTTTTTTTGAGGCAAGACGGAGAGGCCTGAAAGTACTGTAAGAGCTGAGAGTTTGACCTGAGAGAACAAAGAGCAGAGTGTGGGGTTAACAGATCAGTGATGTTTTGTGGGGCACAGCTGGTAAGTGCTTTAAAAACAAACAATAACATTTTAGGAGCAATTCTGGATTTGACTGGGAGCCAGTTAGGTTGACCTAAAATTGGAGTAATATGCTCCCTCTTCTTGTACCTATAAATCATAAAAAATAGCTATTGCATTTTGGGCCGTTTGTAATTTGTATTTGTATTTTGTAGCAGTCCTGTATACTGCCACAATCCATATGTAGCTTGAGTACCTTGCTCCGTTTGGCTATGTTTTGTTTGGATACAAATGGCTTTAATGATGGTGATGTTAATGTTGTTGTTATGCATCATGCCTCACTCCTATCTATCTCTTGATGTATGACAACAGCTCCTACAAACATTCTCCCGACTCGTGGATTTGAAGAACATGGGTTAAACCTCTGCACAGGCCTCTACTTGTTGATCACCAGTATGTAACATGAAGATCTAGCGTTCTCACTGTTTAAACTTTGCTCTCCTGGCAGTTAGAAGGATTTATCCAGACCATCTATAAACAGACGTCTTCTGTGAATTCCCCTCAGACCTGTTCGTCAGCTGCCATGTGTTGTGGCTTTGATGAGAGGCCAGCACTAACACTGTGACTGCACTCAGAATAGCACCGCTCAAATTAGCCCCGGTGCCCCCTTTACAATAACTGTGTCAGGCTGAACGAGCTCCGCGCCGCGACCCACGTCCTCCGACCGACAACATCCAGGGTTATGTCCATCAGCTGCTTTGAAAAAACATTGAACAAGTGTAAGGCTTATGGAAACACACTGTATCACTAATGCTCCAGTCACAAGATTTCTATGAGGACAAAAAATTGTGTCCCATTAAATGTTAAATGTCACTAAGTGGGTCACATTAATGTGCTAGACACATCAGTAATATCACATGTCAGGTCATAGATCATTGCGCCAAGCAGAGATATCATATCTAAACAGTTTTTAATGCGAAAATAGTTGGACAGTACATTGACACATGAGCTCTTCAACACCTGTTACACTGATGACTCAACCACAGCCTAAAGAGAGACATCATCAACCAATCTGGGATTTTAAAACACCGTCATCAATTTTCTGTGAGACACTTTTTAAACGTAAGAGCGGGCCCCAGTAAAGATGAGCGCTATTTACAACCACTCCCAAATGGATGAGGACTTTTTAAAAAACATTATTAGACTGTCAGCTGCTTAATGATGCACACTTGAATCACCACCGTTTGCTTCACAGAAAACTGTCTTCTCCACAGATGGTGATATCATACGTCATTGGTCACGAACACAAGGGGTACAACAAATTCCAGAGCAGCAGATGAATGTATCAGTTATGTGTGTGTTAAATTTGGTCAGTGTCTTGTTGGTTCCTTTTGGTTTTATTTGTGGCACATAAAAAGGTTCTTGCTGCATGCATACATTGTACCATTTTACTCCTTTGTTTACATGGCATTTTTCATTGTGAAACTCTCCTCCTACTGAGCAGAGCAATGGAAAACAATAAAAGCGAGCATAACGGTCTAACAGCTGGATAGAGTATATTCAGTGCCCAGAAAAAAATGCATGCCACTTTTACTCGGTGATAAGAACTGAAAGTGAGAAATACGACACAGGTCCTGCATATTGTGCCTTTAAAAGAAATGATGTGTAAAGCTTGTATTAAATTGTAAAAAGAACCAAGTAGATTTACATTCTTATAAACATTAGGACTTCATTTACTAAATCTTTGTGGTGGAAAGACTGCTGTTGTTTGTGCAAAGACGAGAGATGAAAATAAAAATAACTTTTTCCTTGTGTCTAAGTCATTTTCAGTGAACTGTATCTTTTTGCAGCTGTTGTCTCTCAATGTGTGTTTTTCATATGTCCTGAAACTTTTACAGTGGTGAATGAGTGGACAGCAGTATCTCGGGGGTTAAGTCCTCTCATTCTGTGTGTCCTGTTGCACATCACACAATGCTCCGCTTAACTATCTCCACTTTTGCAAATCTTAGTAAATCAGGCCCCAGCTGTGTCTATACAAGCGTTACTACTTACTGGTTTTACAAGATAATATGTTCAGTATAAGTCTATGTCAGACACATACAGTACATACATTGGCACAAATTACAGTCACTCGATGTATGTTACCATGTTACCCTTAAGATAAGCCATAATGGCAAACTCCTCACAAAAAAGATGTGGCTTAAAGATCAAGCTCCATCTTACTTTGAGGCAGAAGTCTTAACAGTTTATATTATAAACAGTTAAGACTTCTGCCCATTATGTCGACCGCGGAGCCCTACGCTGGTTTGATGCAAGGAACGACCGACCGTCTGGTGGATTCATCATTACACAGGGGAATGCGCACATGTAGCAACACGGGAGTTGGTACTCATGAGTTACAGCAGAGTAATATCAGTCACCAGGACCACACCAGCCGCATTTCGGCCACTTGTTTCCAGTTTCCGCGGCTGTGTAGCAAACAGCACTCAGTACGAGCCGACGACGAAGCTGCTGCCCGCCCCGCACACACTCGAAGGAAGATGTAGAGGAGGAGACCGGTACAGCCATAATGTTATTATCCTATCTGTCCACTCTGTTTCCATCCTCCATAAAGTACTTTTTGTTAGATATTGAGCCAAAAGAGCTCACTTTTAAAGCTGAAGCCCTGCCCCTGAGCGTTACCATGGAGCTCCTGTCACTCACCAAAATGATACAAATAATGTTTAAGAGTGAGATGTAATACTAATATGATCATTTTGAACAATATGACAGGTTTTTGTGGTCATGACATTTAAGTAGCCAGTGTAAGTCCATAATAAATCAACTGCAGTGATGCGAGATAAAAGTGTTACTTTTCTTTCTTTCTTTTTATGAAGTTGAACGTGTTCTTTTTTTTATTATAGTCTAATTTTATTGAACTAGTTATCAAATTATAGTAATAAGCTTGATTAAAAGACTCTGCTCTTGCGCCTATCAGAATCAGAATCAGAAAGATTTTAGTCAGTGTAGGTTCACAGACTAGGAATTTTTCTCAGTGCTGTCGTGCAACATGAAACATAAAATACTGATGAATAATAATAATATATATATAAAACTATAAGCTAAGAGCATGCAGGAAAAAATAAATAAAAATAAGATGTCAAATATATACATAATTGAAATCTATAGGTAGATCTCCAGACCCTAGTGAGTTTGAAAGTAGCTCGCAAGCCGATAAAGTGTGGGCACCCCTGGTTTATAATAATGACATGTTGTTTCTGTAATTGTACATTTTTTTAATGCTGAGGCAGTAAAGATAACTATGAGCCGCTGAGAGTTTTTTTTTTTTTTTTACTGTCAGAGCTTTAAACCACGTTTGACAGGTATGCCAGTCTGTTCATCATTTCTGAAGGCTTTGTTTTCTTCCCCAGAAAAACACTTTTCAGTGCAGTTGACTCAAACTGACAATTTTGCTTCGAGTTCTGCCTCCAGCCTTTCCTCCTCATCAGTATTCACACCTGTTCTTTTTGATTCAGGTATGCCTTGTGTTTCTGAATAATACAAGTTAAAATATGATTTCCCCAATTGTAAATCATTCTGTCTGCCTTACACAATTTATTCTGTAATTTAGTTGTTTAAATTGGATTTTAACGAAAAATAATATTCAGCATTCGAGTTGTGTTTATTCTCCAGGAGACAGAACATTTGATGATATATTATGAAATTATTATGATATTTTACAAGTAAACAAACTTTCTTGTTTTGCCAAGTCTGGTGATTTATGAGCTTTTTCCATAAATGACTCAAGCTCTTTATTGTTGCACCAGGCCTATACCCTTTAGCGTCCATATACTCTAGTAGTCTTAACAGAGAAAGAACAAAAAAAAGGCCACCACTCTCTACTAAAAACACATACATATGAACACATATAAAGAAGTGTTCAAAAATATCTGTGTACACAGAGATTCACAGCTCCTGTAGTATGTCTGGGGGCATTGTGAACACCACTGCCACCAGTATTAATGCACAGAAGAACCAGTGACATTTAGTGGCTGTTTCCCAATTGCGGAGTCGCCTACTCCCAAGCCAAGGCTTGAGTCTTGCCTTGATACTTTAAAACAAATGGAACAGGCTTTGAAGCGAACATGTTGCGTCACCGCGTTGTGTCACGGAATCAATCATGTGCTTTAAAAACCAACTCCCATGTTCCAGGATCCAGGTAAATAGTTGCCTAGAGTTGGGGCTTTGCCCGGATGGCACGGCACCCAGCCTTTAAGAAGGCAGCTGGGGCCATTGGTGGATGCCATATTTGAATTAAATGTCCGGGCTTTCAATTCCATGTAAGATTTTTGGACATTTGCACTCCTAAACATAGACCAAGCTGTTATTTAATACACATGCAAAATACAAGAAGCTATGAATGACATTTACTAATCTTCTAGTAGTAGGTATTACATTAATCCATTAAATTACTACAAAATAGGGCAAGGTGATTCACCAACTAAATATCCTTACTTTATATTTAGTTTTGAGGTTGTCACATTTTTTTTTTTGCCTGGGCTGGGGTGACACCTCCCCCCAAATCCATTTTCTCTAATGTCAATCTAAAGGTAAAATACAAACAACATTAGATAAGTGCGACAGAACAAGAAATTTTGTTTAGGCCTAATCATTTAATATGCCTCTCACCTGTAGCCCTTGATGGCAGTGTCCCTGCCACCTGTAAATGAGCTTTCATATCCTGATGGAGACGTATAAACGTCTGTTCTCTATTCCCTGTAACAAAATAAAAAAACGTCTTAAATTGTATAGAACATTTTTGCTGTAAATTTGGAGCTATAATAAACGCGTATAAAGCTATATTTAATATGTGTTTCTGACCAACACACAGGGGCAGTGCCAGCTACTTTAGTCTAAATAGTTAATTCAAACAGTGGTTACTTTGCAAGCGCTCAAATTTACTCTAAAATTCAAGTTTTATTATATGAGGCAAAATAAAGAAATAAATGAAATTAGGCTATAACACAATAAACCAACACTTACATTTATATTGAAAGGAGGCAGAGCTTGACTCAGAGGACTCCACACCTTGCAGCATTTTTTTGGGATCCACAGATGCATCCTTTGTATTTTGCCCAAAGGTTGGACTCAGTCCTTTGGAGGAGGTGGGGTTTGGAAACAAATGGAGAACACCTTCCGCCGCTGGTTTCCTCCAGAGGACTCCTCTGAAGGAAGGATCCTGGCAATTGGGAAACGGCCAGTGAAATTAAAGCATCTGGACAGAATTAGCCTTTTGACTGAGTCTCCACAGAATGATGAAGGGACAACATGTAAACCCAGTGTTTCTGGAGCAGTGCTGATAATGATGAAGCCTCATGTGGATATACACAACAAATACTAAGGTAGCAGCAACTTGCCCACTGCAAGATCTGCTCTCTGTAAGAATTTTCTTATTTGAGATTTATTTGGCCCACCTACGCCAAATAATACACATTCAAATCCACTACAGACGATAGACACGGCAAAAAGACATTACACCTTCACACAAAGCATCACCTGAGTGGTACTTTTTTGGCTCTTAAATAGGCAGCTAAGCTAAAGCACAGCAAATACAGTATCACAGTGTATTATTATACACAATACATAAATGCCATTCTCCTGTACATTACAACAGATGTGATGGAGTTCAAGTGTTCATCTAGGCATTTAAGTCTGCAATCACAACACTGAGTCAGAATTATTCAAGTGACTCTCAGTACAAAGCACAGTAAGCCAGTATGACCTTTAGACTTAGTGTGTCATATATCCCTGGCTCTTCACTGTTGCCATAAAAATATGCATTCACAGTTTTGCTTTAAGTCAAATCCACTTGAAACTGCTCTGTTTTCTATTCATTTCACATAAACCTGCTGACAGAGAGATATCTTGTGTTTGTATACTAAGGCTGAGGTTTATTTTAGCAAACATGCCTGTATCTAGAATGTGACTATGAACTATTTTTTCCTCAGATATGTCACATAATGCTCCACTGATTTTGAGGTTAGTGATTGTAGACTGAATGAAGTGCCTCAGCTGGGGTTTGTGCCCCGGCCGTTGTGGATGAGACTGTGCCGTCAGCAGCTCCCTCCCGCAGATCCTCACTGATGGCGACAGGCAGCGTAAACAGTTGCCACACGCTGTGCTTTTGTATTTCCTGGGTCTAAAGAACACCCAGATGCACATCCTGCAGTCGCCTCAGATTTATGTGAAAAGCTGCAGGCGGCTAATGTGTGGCACCAACTCGAACAGCTGCACTAAAACCATGAGTCAGGCTTCGAATGCACAGTGAAGTTCATTTTACACTTATTTATGTCAAACAAAACAAAAGTACTCGTACACTTGGTTTTCAGTTGACGTAATGTATTCAAAACTCAGAAATAGTCATTCATTTTGCTTTGAGTAAGTAAAAAAGTGTCTTACAGGAAATCTGCTCCTTCAGATTTATTCAAGTTTCATGTAAATGTAGCTGTTCCTTCCCGGCTTTGGTTGCGTAGGAGCAGGTCTCTTCACTGACTCATATCTGCTGAGCGTTCAGGTTGTGTCACGTCGGCGCCTGCATTTTAAAACAAGGTTTGGAGCAGCGCACGGCGGTGACACCCCCGCACTCCAAACCCACAGGTCAGCACAGAGCACACGCAGCCGCACCAAATGAGTTGTGACAGTGTTTTCTCTCATTTTTAATGAGTGTAAACCGAGCCGTTAGTGTGACGCCCCGCGGGTCAGGAAACAACAGGCCAAGGCTCATTAATGTAGCAGCACCATCAGCACTTCACTAAACACTCACAGCATTTTCAAATGGCAAGCACACAATCAGAATAATTAGTGAGAATTTCCCCAGAAAACTTTTTCAAGGTTTGTTTAAGTACACACTTTGGTTCATACACTATTCCTGCATTGTGGATTTGGTTTTACAGTTGTGCAGGGCTGACGACAAAAGCCAGGACTTCTTTGAGCAACAGTCTCCATTTGATGATTTGATGATATGAAAGAAGAAATGTGTGTCACAAGGACAAGTGTTTGGGTCAGATTGGTACAGCTCAGTTTGGTTCAGGTAATCCCTAGAGGCTTGTGTTTCCACGGTGCTGTGTCCAAAAGAATGACTTTCCAAAAGCAGACCATACACTTGGGACCAGGGACCCCTGTTTGGTGATGGAAACTTATGCCGTACTGACCCAAGCTGTACCGTACCACTCCAGTGAAATTAGGCTAATGATACATTACAATAGTCTTTTGGATATACAAATAAAGAAGCAAAGGCTGTGGATTCAAGGCTAATTTACGAGTGGCTTAATAACATCTTAAAGCTATGTTACTAACTTTTGCAAATGAGGAAAATTGTGACAAATTAGTAAATCTGACCATTTGATCTGATACTATGGTGTAATTATAATGTTTTAGGGTTTATTCTCCTTGGTTCTACAGAGATTGGAAGTTTAGTCAAATCACAGACGAGCTGTAGTGTCATCTGTCAATCATCGAGCTGCCCTGTATGTTGCCTCTGACGCACAAGTTGTCAGCTTTTCTAACATGGAGAGTGTCCGTTCTTGCAGAGGGTCATGTTGTTTGTGCACATCATACTGCAGCATGTCTCCAGATGTTGTTAAAAACTAGAAATAATCCTCTTACCTGTGTCTGTGTCCTCAGGTCAAACACTGCAGGAGAGGCTGACCTGTGGATCTAATAAAGTGTAATCCACTCGTGTCTCCAAGATGATGCATACTACTTTAGACAAACTCTGCTTCATTAAAGTTCTATTTTTTTCAAGTATGGTTAGTTTTTCATCATATGACTCTATGATTATGGAGTATGTGTACCTTTACTAGAATTATATTTCAAATTATGCTTTTTTATCTTAAATTACTCTCAGTATAATGATGATGTGATGATGATAGATGTTTAGTTATGTAGATTTATGCACATATAAAATATAGCCTACAAAGCTTTACTTAGTAATATGTAGACTTTATTTTGAAATGCTGTTAAAACATTTGTAATACATTTGCATAGGGTTAGTGACAAGTTAGTGTCAAGATCTTCTCTCAGCCGCTGCTCACCAGATGTACAGTAAATCCCTTTACCTCAAAACGCAGATGAACATTAAAATTAAAAATTAAATCAAAATATATCATCTTACACACTCAGAGTAGAACAGGATCTATAAGAAAAGGGTAAGAATGAGCTGAAATACTGTGCTAGTATATCATGTCCCACTGTTCAGTGAGGTTGACTCAGTTGAGTACTTCTCACAAATAAACCATAAAAGCTTCACTTTTCACGTTTGAAACTGATGGAAAGGGCAAAGGGAACAGATGTTAAGTTATTTTTACAAGACGACCTTACCTTTGCTAAATGTAATTTAATTTACATTACGCTGGTACACAGTAAACAACTTCCAGAGTCCTGCTCTCATTCACATGCACTGGGGTGAGAGGGGGTGGCTTGCAGGGACCCTGGGAGTGAGAGGGAGGCAACAGGAGCTGGTCAAACTCTCCTCATCACTCCTCCCTCCCTGATTCAGAAAAAGTTACGGACTATAGCTTTAATCATATGATAACAGATTGTTGAATGACAAGAGGCAGGGAGTCTCCAGCACGTAGTTGGCTCATTGGTCATTTCGGCCCAATGCATCAGTGTTGCAGCCATTTTGAACCAGGCATAGAGGACTGAAACATAGACAAATACAAGGAGCAAGGGAGCTCTTGTTTTTACTCATAAAATGCACTATAATGTTTGGTTTTACAACTGTATTACCAAATAATGTTAAACGGTTACGGTTTTACAACCAAAAGGCAAATCTTGCTTCTGAAAGGTAATTCCCTAGCACCTAGTTTGGACTGAACACCGGTTGGAGCAGCCCCGAGCTGCAGAGAACTCCGGCATCGTCTTTTCAAGAGACAGCAGGCGCTCTGCTTGTTTACCTCTCCAATCAGCTGAAATGCACAGTCATTGACATACCATCAATTGCCCGGTGAAATACGGCGGCAACACTGACATACACTCCAACAGCCAATGACCCATCTATGTATATAATGTCTATGGTGTTCAGCTCTCTATTGAACATTCCTGCAGTAGCTCTCCAGAGTAAAATCAGTGTCAAGTAGTGCCTTCTTAAATGGCCCTTTTGACCCCAGTCCTATTACACTGCTGCTTCATGAAGTCTCTCTGTTGGCCTGTACGACCCTGTAGACAATCCACCTGATTTGAGAATGAGGTACGATTTTAAATTTCTCTTGTTACAGCCAGGGTTTATGTGGATTTGATCACAAGAGCACCCTCAACATGTGAAAAAAACAACAACCAAGAGTCAAAACCACATGCTACAAACAACTTAGATTACTACTTTAGACTGATAATACAAGGGTAATGCACCCGAGGAACCTTTCATGTGAACGTATGTCAGATGGAAACTCTAACGTGTAAATACATGTAAACATACTTTCAAAAACACTTGCCATTAAAGATCCATTACCCCAAATTTTCTTCTGCCCCAATTATTTTCATGCACCATTTCACTGTGTAAGCAGAAGTGTGTGCCTGAAGAGAGCACTGGCATTATAATGTAACTCTACTTCTTCACACTAAAACAAACGGGGGGAAAAAATGGAGTTTCATCATGCTATTATTTTACTGGTCCAGCCCTTGAATTAAAATGAGTTTGACCCCCTGGCTTAGATGATGTTTTAAGGTGTTTTTTTTCACAGATTCCAATTACTATTCAGTGACTCAACAGTTCTTCTAAAATACAAGAAAAATAAATCTGGTAAACTCCTCACCTTTTCCTTGCTCATGTTACAGATATTTGTCATTTCTTGGCTTTAAAATCACTGGCTCGTATTGTATTCTTTTCCGGCTCATCTGCTCTGTGCTGCTTGGTGTGTCAGACATTTAAACTGCTCTGTACCTCTGTGTCTTTATTGCAAAGTGTCATGCTACACCTGGCATAATGTAATGTAACGTTTAGCTGGAATTGGACACTTTTTGTAAGAAGCTTAGCAAAAGTGCTGAAACTGTATGACTAGGGTTTTCTTTAAATATTATAGTAAAACATGCAATTCTAACAAAGACCAAAGTGATGATATAACGTAATATTGTGAAGAATCTGAAACTACTTGAATGACATGTAAACTTCCTACGTTTAATGAAATTTAATTTGGTTTCTAGTATGCGATATGTATCTAAGAAGCAGAGGTATTTATTTCATGTTAGAAATGAACCTTTATTAAACAGAAATGGTGAGTCACTGAGTCAGCTAGCCTTAAAGAGTCTCATCTGAACCAGTACCAGAAAAAATGAACAGATTGTCGTGGGCTGAAAACCATGGCGACGGCTAACACTGACCTTTGACCTATGAGCAGTCCGCCCGCAGATACATCAAGCCAAAAAGGAGAAACTCAAGCAAAGTTAACTGTTTACTGAATAATAAGAAGCCTTGAGAAGAAAATCCACATATTCTCATAAAAATGCTTCCACTAATGTTTGTATATTAATGATTACAGGACAGAAATATTATGCATTTTTACCTTCGCCCCAAACTCAATGGTTGTATGTAAGACTTGTTTTTATACTCAAGGTTAAACATCACTCAGTTTTGATCCCTTTTTTTAATCTCTAAATAAAATGTTACTTTTTTAGTGCAATTTTGACCAAGTCCTTTTCAATTTTCTTCAGTTTTTTTTATATTACTTTGAAATGGTTGTTGTCACCATCAACTGAGACATACAACAAATGACATTGTATTTCAGAAACAGCTGATCCTCTGTGTTACCGAACCTGTACATCTTTTCACACAGATATAATGTGTTTGCTTTTCTTTCTTTGACCTTTATTAAATGGTCCACTTCCTGTCTTCGGTTCATAGCATAGTTTTCACAACAGGTAAACAGCAGCACAATTCTCTCTGAACTCAGACCAGAGTTCACTTGTTTAATCGACCTGCAGAGTTTGAACTTTTTTCACCTCCCCAAACTGCACTTTCCGAGACCCCAGATTGTTTAAAGCACACCAAACATCTCAAACTAAAAGCATCAGGTTATTACATTCAAAAACTGCTAGTACTTTGGTGGTGATTTCACATCACTGTTTCCAATTTCCAAGGCAATATTTGTGTCAAAGATCAACGCTCAACTGTTCAACTGCTTACGTCCTGCAGTCTAGCACATTTTGATACACTAACTTCCATCATGCTCTATTTATTTTCTGTATTTGTGCACAGCTGTAAACAGAAACACTGAATACCGAACAGATATAATAGAGAAGAAGAAATTCAATATCTAATATCATTCATGGCCTGACCAGTCTGAAATATAAATCTCCAAAACCTACCTCAGAAGACTATAAAATGTTTGATTATGATTAATTCTAATAAAGTCCACTTACTCAATGAAACAATGTCAAATAGTAACATGTAAATTCAACACAGATAATTTTGTTTTCTACTCAAAAATACCAGTCTTATGAAAAATATTGAGATAAGTCAATGATAAAAACTACATTGAGGCAAAGAAAAATACTTATATTTTTATATTACTCATAAAACATAAAAAATAAGTCCCAATCAGAACCGGAGTCAGGTGGAGCTTGAACAGGAGGCATTGTGCATCTCAGCACTTATTCAAATTCTCCTGTTGTCCAAGACTCGACATGACAGAGAGTCACTTCAGCAGCAATCTAAAAACTAATCAGCCAATTTGTTTCCTAAATGACTGGAGTCTCAGCGCTGCTCTCAGATCAGCTGAGTGATTTGTCATGAAGACAGCAGTGGGGCTGATGCAGCGCACAGGGCATCAGCGGAGGAACACACTGAGCTTGCAGCCATTTTATACCACTAACGACAAACCTGTGCTTCAAAAAAGACTTAGAAAAGAATACCATGCCAAAGGCTTATTTCTCTTCAGTTGCATCCTAGGTTCTGTCTCTTGTGTCCTCTGTTTGTGCCTTAGTCCGACCTACAGTGGAGACACAGAGAACACAGACATGAGGAGAGGTGACTTTGGTGTAAGGGACCTGTAACCTTCCAAGATTCCAATGGAAATGATATAGTATCTCTGAGAAAAACATCTTTCGGCTTCTTCTGTTAAACTTCACTAATCTCTGCTACTGAACACATTTTAGACATTTTCAATGTGAATGTAATTGTTTTTTGTATATTGTGTTTTTTGTGTATTGTATATTCTTGTATATTGTGTTTTGTCTGTATTCGTCTGTATTTGTTGCCTGTAAAAGCCCTTCTAGGGACTAGCATTGCAAGTTAACCCAGACTATAAATGCTGTAGTACGTGACATAATTAATAAAACACACTTGTCACCATTAAACAAAATTATTGGTCTGTATTGTGTAAACATGATGTGATGATCTTTAAAAGCAGTGCGAAGGTTATCTCAACATTATAGTGCATGTAATGTAGCTGCAATGCTTCCTGCACAGAAAATACTGGTCTGGGGACTTTAGGGATATCTTTTCAGATGAGGCCAACCCTCGCCTAGTCCCTAAAAAAGACAACACAATCTAAACCCTGGGCTGAACTGCAGATGCAATTTATCATAGATGACTTTCTTTTTTTTAACACATGAAATACATGTCTGTTCAATACCCGCTCAGTGCCTCTGCAGCTGGGGACACTGCACATATACTTTGAAGACTCTGCTCTATATATAGACATTGATCGCTTCTGTTCCAGCTGAATACAGGCAAGCTGATATTATATATATGGTACAAGACTTTCACTTCTAAATTAATGTTTTGCAGCAACTGTCTACTTTAAAGTAGCATTATGTATGTGTGTTATGTTTGGCTCCTTCAAATGAAGCGTATCACTGCAGGAATCCAACCTATACCCCCACTCCCACAGCCAGGACACAGATTTTGGCAGGAAAACCATTGGCACAACACCAGCAGCACTTAGTTGAGGAAATAGAGCCAGATTTGTTTCATAAGGGTCCCTTGGATTGTCCATGTTGTTCACTGTTAATTATGTCACAGCAGACAGTTGCTGGACAGGAAACAACAGGTATTGCCACTGAGGCGCCCGACATCAAACCTAAAACATATCCTGGAAAATCAGTCAGAAAACAAATAGCTGTAAAGGAAAGAGTTTGGAGGGGATTGAAGGAAGTGAATGACGGATTGTTTCTTTTTTAATATTTTGTAAATATGCCATGCTCTGTTTTTTTTGTTTGTTTTTTTTCATTTATTTTTTGTTTTTTACTTGTAGAGACGTTTAAGATGGCAAGTTTGGGAGAAAGATGTCTTCTCAAACAGTAGGGACTTTTTAGAGTAGTTTGTACAAATACAACTCATCTAGAATCCAGTTTATTGGCCTGTTTTCTTTATTATAGGCGTAGTGGGGTAGAGCACCTCACTCCCAAAATCTCTTGCCATGTGGAACCATCCTGGTGACAGGAAGTTTATATTGGAGGTTTCTGTCCAGCTGAGGTTAATGTGTCAGTGAGATAGATATGATTCAATCAATCTCATGTATAAAAAACCATTAGAATGATTTTTTGAAATCATAAAAAATTTAATACTGTAAGTCCAGTGCAATAGAAACCTTGGTGGGTACTGTTATGGACTGTTTCTACACACACATATGCTAATGGTCTATTCCATGCAACTAGCCAGGATCATAATGTAAATAAGCCAGAACTCATATTAAGGCACAAAAATAGAAGTGCCCCCAGCTGAAATGCCACTGGCCATGATCCCAACATTGTTAGCATAGATGTTTAGCATAATGCACTAACCTGACCACCTTGACCACAAATACACATTAAGGCTCTGAGGCAACTGAAACACTGTATTGATTATATCCTCCAATTAAATAAATCAATAATTTATTTAATTAATTTATTTAATTCATGTAATTCAGTCAAACCTTCTGCCTTTTATTTAGTCACTATTTATAACATGTAGCGCCCTTCTTTAAAAACCCTGGAATAAAACTCACACAATCACCATTTCATGAAGGGAAGGTATTTTTAGACCACTCTCGAATCAGTGAAAATGGAAAGGCTGTAATTTCAATTTTCAGCTTTGCTTTGCCCAATTCTCTGATTTATTTACGACACAAAGAGACTAGCTGTGCTCTAATGAGAGGGCCTTGTACGAACTTCACCCGGTCCATCTTGTTCTCGATGTAAGGCTGATTTATATTAATAATATAACGTCTCTTAGAAAGAGTGCGACGAGCTGCTGATGTGATGCAAAATGAAAAATTTAGCTGATCTTCATTCGTTCATGCAGAATTAGGAGCAAAGTGCAGCCTCATAACATTTTAACTGGAGATTTCTCACTCAGCAGAATCCAAATGTCTTCAACTTGAACTTGGTCTATGAAATACGGAGCATCAGAGACAGACAAAAATCAGGAATAACTGCATTTTCTCTGAATCATGTATATTTTGAGATACATACTGTATTATTCTCAAAAGTGGTATTTGCACCTGATTTTGCTTTTAATAATAAAAATTTTATTTGGGGAAATTAGGTGTTACTAGAGGTCGCACTCTTCAGGGAAAGTTTGTGGTATGTAATAGCTATGTAATAAGCACTCAAAACTCTTGTCAGACAAAAATGGTGATGAAATCCATCCAGCCTCTTAATTATATCACATTCATTATATATCAATGCTCTGAATTTATGTTGTGGGATGGAGGTGATAGCAATAAACAGGAATAAGAGATATTTAATGGAATAGGTGGAAGCAGATGAAAATGATAAATCTCCACAACTTTTGATTGGCCCTCAGCTAACAGAGGAATATATGGATGGGGTCCAGGTGGAAGAATTACATAACCAACCCAAAATAATAAATAAATAATCAACAATTTTTTATTCACGTTCACTATGCCTCATCATCACGGGCTACCATGCTGTGTAATAGTGTTATTATGTGAAACACAAAGAAAAAATGTGAAGAGGCAGGATCCATCTGTGTCCCTTTTGCAGAAATCCTCTTTTACAGTCAGCGCTGGCAAATAAACACAGACAGTTTTCTGCTTCACTGAGAGCTATGTGTCCTGTGGAGAATGCAGTGCTGTTCTTTAATCTCTGGTTTGTTCACAGCTCTTTCTCTTTCTCGTATGGATCAAATAAGCCAAGTCAGAATGTACCGCTTATGTATGACTAGAAATAGCCACTCTTTATCATATTTCAGCTTTGAAATCAAAATCTTCTTTGAGTCCAGGTTAGTTCCAGAGTGTTGTTTCCCGGGTTATACATAAAATTTGTGCTTCGGGACTTACAGACCCCACATTTATGTATATGATGGAATATTGAAGTGTTTAGTAATAAAGCAATTTCGACTACTGACTTCTTAGGACAACAGTGTAAGCAAAAGGCAAAAGTAATGACATTATTCAGCTAAGGATGTGATTTGTGATCATCTTTTGAGACGACAACAATGAAAATGTGTCTTTAGACTTTTTTCCATTCACGTTAAGCTTGGAGAAATGCTAAAGTGTTTCAAAAATGAGCCAAAGCCGTAGAGAAAAACTGTAATAAAAAGACAAAACCCATCAGCAAATGAAGAACCAATAGTGTAGTGCCAGTGGTCCTCAACTGAGAGGTCCGCACCGCTCCACTGGCAGTGTGTGGTCCCATAACTGTGTGTACAAGCTGGCCACTTTGGAGAGGGGCACAGGGCATTCTGGGAGCAGCGGTGTGTTCATATCTCAATCTGTATCAATTTGAGCTGAGTGCGAGCTAATGAGCTGTAATTGTGCGCAGAGTGGCTCATTAGAACTGCATTAGACGGAGCCAGAATCTCAAATGGATCAGATGATTGCTCACAGTGATCACACACAACCATCCGTCTGTTCTTCAGAAGGACACAGAGGACAGACGGATGGACAGAAGAAGACACGGGGCTGTGATCCTGCATAACAAATGACAATCAAATACGCAGCCAAATTACGGACTGTACCTTAAAGTAAATCATAAAATCAAGGCAGGGGAGAGTGGTTAGTGGTGCTTTTACACTGATTGCCAAACATCCACTTGCCATTGAGGAAAAACGATAGTGGCTCCCTATAACCACTGGTTGAGTGCTCCAGTGAGGCCAAGGCTTGGTTGGCTCATGATCTTTTGAATCTGAATGAGGGTTAAACTGAAATCCTGCTATTTGGAACCACTGGCAGATGGGCCCTTCTCAAACAATATATATATGTATGAACAATCATGGCATCAAAATATTTATAAGCATTAATATTGATAAGCAGAAAAATTAAGTCATTAAAAAATAGAGTTTTATCTAAACTGGTGATACATGCTTTTTGTTCATCTGGACTACTGTAATACTAGTAGTACTGTAATACTAGCTACCAGGCCACACTTGGGCGCATACTGTTAGTCAAAAATGCTGCATTGTTGTTTAACACAAACAAATAACCCTCATTGTAGCCTCCCTGCATTTGCCTTCTGTCTGTTTCATAACTTATTATGCGATTTTATTGTTTATTAGGTTTTTAAAGTGTTGAACACATTAGCCTACATTTCAGACCTCATCTAAATTTAGTAGACCACAGGCCAACGCTAGCTCCCTTTAATAAGCTTGTTTTCCTTTACCAGTCATTTGAAAAATAATTAGTGATTACATTGGATAGAGAAGAAAACAAATTAACATTTCAAAAGTGACCACTGCAAACAGCTATTGTTAGAGAATTACAATCAAAGTCACTGTATATTTCACATGTTTCATGTTGGTGTCACAGGTCTATGCCTAAATATATCTATTCAGTCTGGGAACAGGCAGTTTTTCTATCTTAAGACATGGCTGGCACTACTTGCATTACTTGCAAAAAAAGATAACATATATTTTCAATGCTTAAAATTTGATCAATGCTTGTCTCTGTGTGTGTTCTTCAAATTCTCTGGAGCAATAAAATCCAGATTTAAATGTTTAAAAATACAACAAGGGTTTGCTGTTAAATATATTCTAATGCAGTGGTTTGACTTATGTGTTGGAACGATGACTCCAAGTAAAAGTACAGACCTGTTTATGTTGCTAATATTGCAATGTACTGCAATTTTAAAAGCAGCACTTTTGCAGCCATTAAGTGACTGCTGCAAGTCTCTGATGTGTGTTGTTAAAGTTGTGTTGATCTGGTGAGTTATGTGTTTCCACAAGATGGCAACATGACCAATCAGAGACCCCAATTATAAACATTCATTCATTCATTTTCTACCGCTTACTCCCATTTTGGGGTCGTGGGTGGCTGGAGCCTATCCCAGCAGCTTTGGACCTTAGGTGGGGTACTCCCTGGACAGTGGCCAGTTCGTCGCAGGGCTGACTTTATTATAAACATAAATTCACTATTTTGCAGCACTATTTTAATAAATATGAGCAGTGTCGGTTTAACTATGTTTATGGAAACATAACTATAGGCTATGCATGAAAGATGCTGATATAACAATGAAAACATTATTCATTTATCTTACTGCTTAGTCCCGTTAGGGCTCATGAGTGACTGGAGCCTGTCCTAGCAGCTTTGGGCCTGAGGTGGGGCACACCCTGGACCCTGACACCCTCACATTCATTCACTAGGGGCAGATCCACCAATGCACGCATGCCTTTGGGCAGAGAGACAAAGCCGGAGTACCTGGAGAGAACCCACAGAGACATGGGGAGGACAAGCTGACTCCTCACAGAAAGAATAATAAATATAACTAAACTTTATTCAAAGATTGAAATATGTGTTTAATAAAAGTGACTTACTGTTGCCATGGTGAAAGAACAATGTGTTCAGATGATGATAGTCTTGCTGTTCCTCTGAGTCATGGTCAGATGAAGACTGATGACGACATAGACTTCTCTGAAGCAGAGGTGAATGACTTCTAAAAACTTTTTGTGAAGAGACTGTTCAGAGCTGTACCTGATGTAATAAAATTATTATTACTAACCTTTATTTCCCACAAAACAACTCTCAATAATCTGGGCTTTGAGGATCCAAGTTTGCCATGCCGATAATTGCCTTTAAATGTATAGTGTATGAGAAACTGTACTCGTGAGTGATCATCATTCTGTGGGTCTGCTGTGACCAGAGCTGACTGTGGAGTGCACAATAAAATCATCAAATTAATGAGAGAAGATCCAGGAAAAACTGCACATTATTAATTCAACAGGACAGACCCAGAGAAAAAAACTCCTTAAAGCCGAGTGCTCTGAATCTTTTAGTGTGTCTCTGCTGCGTGAAGCTCATGCACTCACTGAACACTCACAGCTGACTGCTCCAAACCCGCCGTGTCCTGGAATCACAGCCACATTAACTCAATTTGTGGGATTGGACACGATGATGAGACTACCATGGAGTTTAAAAAGTTTACTAAGAAGGCTCATTAGTTGTAATCATTCATATTATGACTCACTGAGGTTGTGTTCCACGTGACAGTGCAGTCAGAGTCATCACTGTTAATCCTTAACTTTTACTGACTAAGCATTTAGGTCAGTCATGTCCAATGTCCAGCGCTGGAGCCTTTGGGTCAGATTGTATTCATTCATTCATTCATTTTCTACCGCTTATCCCATTTTGGTCGCGGGTGGCTGGAGCCTATCCCAGCAGCTTTGGGCCTTATACACCCTGGACAGTGGCCAGTTCGTCGCAGGGCTGACGGTCAGATTGTATAATGTGTTTCTTTAACTTTGGGCCTCTTATCCATAAAGAAATGTTTAGAATTCACTTTTGTCTTGTTTATTTATTTGCTCTCCCAAGCTTAAGACTATAAAAATAGGACCCAAAATGTAACTTGGGCACAGACAGATGAAACTTTGTACAAACATCCTTTATGTGATGACAAACAAAAAAAAGGTATAGGGGGTTAAAGAGATAAAACTACCAAGAAAAGTTTCTTGTCCTAACTAAAAGAAATTGCTTTTTATTACACATCCATCTTGGGATTGTAAGTAAAAAGGGGGCGTTTTTACCTCTTGTTTCTGCAATGTCCAGAGAGGACAAACTGAGCACTGCTGTGAATCACAGTTGTGTTTCTTTTGAGCACACATGCACACTGTTAATGGCATCTGTGAACTAAATTGATTTTATTTTAATTTTTAATCTGAAATCACAATCAGACCTAATTCCACTGGTAGCAGACAACATCAAGTCCTTGCAGGGCTTCCATAGCTGTTCACATGCCATCAGATGTCGCCATAAAAACCAAAAATGACACCCCACATTTAAACGAATGCCCTTCATAATGTCATTGCATGCTGTCATTGCACTTTAAATTACCCAAGTCTATTTTAAATCCACCGTACAACACATGAACTGTGTATTGGCATAGAATTTAGCATCTGCTGTATGTTAGAATTCTCTTGGGAAAATTCTCTTGTGTGGATGGGGCCTATAACAGTATACAGTCAGAGATGAGGCAGTCGGAGATGTAGGAGGAGTGGGCCTGTTGAAGAAGTGGATGCTGGAGAGAGAAGGATACATCGTGAAGAGCTGGGGCTGATAAGGCTGGCTGGGTTGATCGATGATCCGCCAACAGGATAATGCACTTCTCACTAGTCTCTCCACAGAATCGGGCCGAAGGATACCCCCGAAGACATGTCTCCAGTCCGACTCACTGCAGAGAGCGGGAACAGAGATAACAATCGTAATGTGTCAGTCCTACTCTGGGAAATGTGCTGAGCAAATGTCATAGGATCCTGCGCAATCTGGAATAAAGGCCCATGGCGCATTATCAAGCGGGGCTACATTTGATTTATATATCTCTAGATATTTTTTAGAGCCACCGCCCTGCTGCTGTTTTTATCCAGCAGTTATTGCAGATGTCTGGTTTTGTCCTGGTTTGTTCTAAAGTTTGGTTTAGGGTTCGTTCCTGGTGTAATCCTGGCATGTTCAGTATTGGTTGTATCTGAAGCTGTCTATAGCCTTGTTTTCACTGAATTAGTAGGTGGCTCAGTATGGCACAGCTCGGTAAAGGTGCAGAGTGAGATTTGATGCTTTATTAGGCAAAGCTGTCAGACATCTGTGCCTGAAAAGTGCATGACTGAATTGTAATAAAGGAGGCTGATGCGCTCTAGTATCCTGGCTTTGTCCTTGGGTAGTTTATTCCTGGTAAATCCCTTGTTTACGTCCTGGTATGCTGAGTACTGTGAAGTGATGTTAATAAATTAAAACTAATTGCTTCATGCGGTCCGTGTGTATAATTGGGTTACACTGTCTTATTTTAATAAAGAGCTGATTTGAAACCTCAGGACAAGACAAGTACTCAGAGGGAATGTGCAAATTCCCAGTTTCGAGGCCTGTGTCCCATTTGTATCCAAATGAGGAGCTCAAACCTAGAGGAAAAAAATTCATCCACAAAATTCTGGGTATATTTGTGGTCTTGGAGTGTTCGGGGAGCCCTGGGGAGAGCCTCTGCTGAGCCAGCGCTGAAGAGCTTCTCCACTGAGCTCCCAATTTGGACTTTAGCTCTCTGCTCTGCTCTGTTGGGAAATCTACTGAATCTAAGTTGTTTATGTTTCTCAGTCTTTAATTATAACCTTTGGTAATTAGGTGCCTTGTAAATGAATGTTGCTACAAGGCCAGTGAATCACTGCACAATTTTTATTTATAAGTGTTAGGAATTGTAGCTAAAAAATACATCTGTTTAAAAACATCAGCTTCAACAGTTTAAACAGTGGCATGAAAAAGTGCCCTTCCTGATTTCTCAATTTTTTGTATATTTGTCACACTTAAATGTTTCAGATCATCAAATAAATTTAAATATTAGAAAAAGATAACTGAAGTAAACACAAAATGTATTTTTTAAGTGATGATTTTATTTATTAAGGGAAAAAAGCTATCAAAACCTACCTAGCCCTACATGTCAAAAATGTGTTGCCCCTTTAACTTAATAACTTCTTGTGCCGCCCTCAGCAGCATTAACTACAATCAAGCCTTTGAGATAACAGGGAATGAGTCTTTCACATCGCTCTGGAGGAATTTTGTCCCACTCTTCTTTGCAGAATTGTTTTAATTCAGTCACATTGGAGGGTTTTTGAGCATGAAGCACCATTTAAGATCAGGTCACAGCATCTCAGTTGGATTCAAGTCCCTCCAAACCTTCATTTTGTTTCCCCTTGGAACTTTTTTATGGTTGAGTCATGGCACTGCATATATACGTGGTTAACACACATATTAAAATGTGTTATTATCTGAAGAAAATATGTTCTGTGTGGCTACTGTATTAAGGTATTGGTCTTTGTTAGTTATTTATTTCATGGTGCTATTCTCTTTTAGTATAATTTTTATGAATGTCTTTAATTTTCACTTATTTTTTATTAAATGCCTACCAAGCTTTTCTTAAGAGACATTTGCAACTTCATCTCTTCCCCCACTTCCTGTTTATGTTCCAATCAGATGTCTATGGTCTGTGTGGAGTACATTTCACTCAAAGCAGACCAGTAGGGCAGAGTTCAGTAGGAAGTGGACTGAAACCAAGAAACATGGTGTGAACCCACTCCAACTGATTGACTTTCTGTCATTGTTTGTTTGATGATTGCGTTTGTCTTCTAAATTTGTACATTTGATTTATCAGCATTTTGTTTAGTATTTCAAGACATTCTTCTATATTTCACAAACTTCACTTGTCCTTTAGGAGCTAAAAATGTCTGTTGGTAAAAGTGCACATTGCAACTCCACACCTCTCACAACTCTGTTAGAGCATGTGAACTGCTATGGTAGCCCTGCAGGGACATACTGTTGTCTGTGAACAAAACCAGTGGAAACAGTTTTAATGGTGGCGCAAAAATTTGAAGCAACATCAATTTAGTTAATAAATGTTTTAATTCTTCGGCCAGAATGTGTACTCAAAAAGAAACATGAGTGTGCTTCTTCTCCAGCAGTGCTCAGATTGTCCTCTCTGGGCACCTGTAGAAACTGTAACAGAAAGTCATAGATTTAAAATGACTCTTAATGGGTTCCATGAAGCTTTAAACTTCTATTCATACTCAAGTGTTATTTTGTTAAATATATCTATGTTTGAATGGAGTGGACCATTTTATAGTACAACATTTAACACAATCTTCCTTTAAATTATAAATGACCAGAATTAACAAAACTTCTTTATCGTACTTTAGTGTTAAATGGTCTTGGTAATAACATTTTATCTCCTTCAACTGATAAATGTCTTTATCCATTCACAAACTCTTTTATCTATATAAATTGAAATTCATTTCCATCATCTTTTTAATTCACATGCACTTTTACCTCATCCAGTTTTATCAATTAACTTGTGTTACTTCCACCCTGACACACAGGAAAGATCTGATCCCGGAGCGTCTGACCGCAGCCTGACTCCGCTCGGCCTATTTTCTCTCTGCACACAGAAGAATGATCCGGAGAGACACTGATGAGCCAAATGGAATGAACTCTAATTAGCACACGATTAAAGCCTACTCTGGCAGCTGTAAAAATCCATTAACCTTTAATCGTACAGTTCGTCTCACATTGGACGTGTGGTTCACTGGGTAACCACAAACCCACCAATAAAGACGTGAGGGGACTGAGGAGTACAAGGATATTATATAATGTCTGGGGATAATGTGGTATTTAAACAAAAACGGTAGTTTCTTGCAGGTGACTTTTAGTGAAATTGTGCTTTAAAACGTTAGTGTTTATTATTAACAGCTGTTTCCGGTTTAGCGGTGCATGGCTCTCAATCTGTGAATTAAAACATTGTATTTATCGTCTGCACAAGGAGAATTCTTGCCATTAATTAGTGAGTCCCTAAATTATAAGAAATTAGCGTAGCTTCATAAATGTAATGGTTAGAAAACTGTGACTATACCATAAATACTCTAATACTACATCAGTATATGGCTGTACCTTCAACCTCCCACATCACTACACACCAGGTTTTACTCCATTCTTTGTATTCAAAAAAGGCTTTTTTATTAAAGTCACTGGACTGAAAGGCAAAAAAAGAAAGACATTGTGATGTTAAATCATTTGGAAAGTGTTGCAGTGACCAGATAAAGGATCAAATAGGCAGACTGATGCAAGTTAACAGGTTTATTAGACAGAGCAGTAATGGAGCTGGAGTTGAGCTGTATCCAAACAGGGTCTGAAGAAGCAAAAAGACAAACTAAGTACACAGATCCAAAAGATGCAAAAATAGTTGAGAGCCAAGCAGTAACTATACCACTGAGGGTAAACTGACGATCTGGCAGCGTGTGGGAGAATGAGCCGGGTCTTTGTACTGCTGAAGGTGTGGGTATTTATTGTTGAACTGGTTGCAGGTGAGTAGTGGGTGGAACCAGTGGTGCAGTGCGGTGGGTGGCGCAGGAACAGCAAACTCTCCGCCCAGCTCCAGATAAACACAGAGAGAGACAGACACAAGAGGGAGGGGAGACAAAACAAGGGAACACAGGGAAAAGGCAGGGATCCTGACAGAAAGTTACAGAACAGGAACAAGCTCACTAATGCACAGCAGAAGATCACATGATCAGTCATTTTATGTGATTGATCATGTGACTGATCATCAGCAACACTGTCAGTAACGGCCATGTAAAAATGGATTGTAACAGAAATGGAGTCAGCTCAAGAAGCAGAGTCAAATTAAAGCGGGTGTTTACTTGCCAAAACAAAGCAAGGCAATTTAGAAATCTAAACACATTTCTCAATTGTCGCTGAACAAAATAGGAAAGAGTTAAGCTTTGTAAGTTGCAATAAATGTGCAAAGTGTTCATTTACAACAGACATAAATCAGGCACCTCTGCCCTGAGGTGACATACCTGCACAGTTCTCCGTGGTCAAAGCAAACTCTCATTCATTTGTGTACATTTTTCACAAGCTCTGACAGAAAGACCGCAGGAGAGGACACAAACAGTCCTGCACAGGGCTCTACTCTGGTGGTCAGTGTATTTACCAATAAGCCATCCATATTGTGTCTTTAATCACTCTTTTATGTGTCAGTATCCAAATCAAACATCAATGGCATGTCACACATTATGATTAAAAGAAATGAATCTGATTAATGTTCTTTTCTAAAATACGTCTGGGATTGAGACACTTGAGCTGTAAGCTGCTCCATAAGCAGAAAAGTTGCTCATTTGAAACCATTTGCCTGCAGATAACTCAGTTTTGGGTAAAGTATTGCTGCACATTCTGCCCGCTCAGCACTCTCTGGTTCGAGGAACAGACATTTTGTGTTGAACATGAACTCTATGACAGCTCTACAGCTAAGAGTGTCTAGTGTCTACTATTTTAACCAAAACTGCTGGGTGTGTGGTCATGACCGAGACCAGTTTATGTTACATTGAGATCTCACAGATAATCTGTCCAATGCATCTAGTTTTAAGGCAACCCTGTAAAAGGATATAATGCCACTTGTGCTAAAGGCACGATCTGTTTGTGGAGTTGATCTGTAGCAGTCATCATATTTTTCATTGAGGTAGGCTGTGACATTAGTCTTGATATGTTTGAAAAGGTCTGTGTCATCTTCTGCTGGGTGGGACCCCCATTTAAGTAGAAACATTGTTTTGAGGTGATATCAAATGTGCTCATTACTTACCAACAGCTAGATGCAGCTGGTGCCCAAAAGTGCCCAAAACACTGCTTTCTTGTCCAGCAAGATAGTATTAGGATAGTAGACTAATATATAGACCTATATTGACTAGGCCAAATGGCCAAAGGGATTTCCAAAGGGAAGAGAATTCCAATTGATTTCAGAGAGAGATTTTTTCGTGAACATAGTGGCTAACTAGTGGGTCAGGACGCCTTGGGTCACAGGCATGTTTTTTGTGGGTCAAGGAGTGTGTAGTCAAAAATGTATTGTGTAGTAATCATTTCTATATTCACATACGTGCATACATTCCATTTCATACTCTGTAAATACTTTTAAATATATGCACTGAAAATTGAAAAGAGTTTAAAAGAGCTTGTGACTCGAGCTAATGGTTAAAGTAAAATCACAGCATTGTTTTAGCATCTGCTTTAATGATAGTTTGTGAGTGACAGCAGTGAATCAGTCACTAAACTAAGACATAATTATTCAAAAGGGATAAACAATACATACATAACTCTTGCAAAGCCTATGCAAACAGCCACATAAATAAAGAAAAGTATAATTTAATACATACAGCGTTTACTAATGAGGTGACAACATAGAATGCCTCCAGGATTCCATCAGATTAGTCCAGACTGATGTGTACAGTGCTGTCAGTGTGTAGCGGCTCTATCTAATGAAAAACTGCATACACACAAAGAGACAGACCCCACGTGGCCAGCGCTGGGGGGGGGTTGGTTAATGAAGGTGTCAGCGGTAAACCCCTGAGGTCTCAGTGTGACCTTCACACCGTCACACACGTTCACTCATGTGTTTATCGTATCCTTCTGAGCTGAATATAGATGTCAAATGATGTTCATGACAAGAAAAATGTGGAGGCATCACAGTGAAGCGAAGAGCCACCGAGTGACTGTGCTGCCCCCAGGTCTTCGACTTTATCAGATGAGACTAGAGCGAGGCAAACTAAAACACGGAGGAAAGATCGGGCAATTTTTCTCCATGAGAGACAGGCCCAATTTTGATGAAATTAAGCTATAAATATCAAATTCAAGCGCCTGATGAGCTCTTTCTACTGTAACAAACATCACAATATCAGGCTTATTCACTTTAGAGTTACTGAGCAAAAAACAAAAGCCTATCTCTCAACATTCAGTCAGAGCTAAAATGGCATATAATTCCTATATACTGTTCATATTTTTATACTGAAGAAGACTAAATAGCATAAAGCTGTGGGGCCAAAAAGGTGTATGTGACTTTTTTTAATATATGGCTATTGTTTTGGTCTTGGTAAAGTTAAAGTAAAAATGCCATTTATTCAATTTTGGTTCTTGCTTTCTCTTTTTATTGTTTGGCCTCTGATCAAACTGAAAGTTACGTAGATGTGTGATGCGTTCAGGACTGTTGCAATTTATGTTTTTGAAGTCTTTAGACCCTTGTGTAGCCTACTAGACCCACAATCCTTAAACTGGGGTCTGGGAATCTGCGGCCCACAGGTAGGGGGGGCGAAAATACAACCTATTTATTAGTTATTTGTGATAAAATATAATTAAGTGTACATAAGTGTAAATGGGAACCACTATGCCTTTGGATGCACTTTTAAGTCAAGTGATGTAAAGGCCAAACCAGCAAAACTTTGGATTTATTGAGAACAACGATGGAAGACCAAAATGCATCTTGTGTCTTCAAGTGCTAACTAACGAGGCTATAACGCAAGCCAAGCTAAAGCGGTATCTTACAACAAAGCACCCGGAGTGTAAAGACAAACCAAGAGACTTTTTAGAGCGAACGAGTGAGGAAGAGGTGTGGTAGAAAAATGTATGGTGAACCTGGCGAGGCAATGTGCAGAATTTTGGATGCTTTTATGACTGAAGAATAGCTGGACTGGGACAAGTGTGTGGCTGTTTGTACAGATGGAGTGGCAGCAATGACTGGGCGGAAAAGTGGAGTCGATCAAGTCTGTCAATCCAAACATTTTAGCTACGCACTGTAAGCTGCTTAGGCAGGCGCTGGCTTCCAAAGACATTAATCTAGATCTTCATTCTGTTTTGAACACAACTATCACTGCAGTTTACTTAGAAAAATCAAGAGTACTCCAATCAAGTTTGTTTGGACAGCTTTGCCGGGACATGGATGCTGAACACACTGTTATATCATTCCGAGCTGTGATGACTGTCTCAAGGTAAAGTTTTACAACAACTCTTTGAGCTAAGCAGAGAAATGGCACTTTCTGGAGTTTCTGACAGAGCAAAAACCCAACATTGCAGTTTTTTGCTGATCTGGAGTTTGTGGCCAAATTGGCAAATCTCGCTGATGTTTTCAAAATACTGAATGGCCTCAACTTCTCTATTCAAGGAGGCCACACATCTATACACAAAGTTAGTGAGAAAATCAATGCCTTCATGAAAAAAACGGACCTCTGAAGAAGGGAATACAAGACAAAATAACAGACATGTTTCCCCTACTAGAGTTTCTTCACGCTGTGGTATCGGTGGATACTGTGCGGACTGTCACTACGTCACATCTCACGTCACTGTGCGAACACGTCAGCGCATACTTCTCGGATGGACAACACTGATACCTGGGACTGGGTGTGTGACCCATTTGAGCCAGCTTTAACAGCAAAATAGCCTTTCTGGTAAGGAGGAAGGAACTGTTGGGTACATTAAACTGTGATAGTACACTAAAGGCCCAATTCCAACAGGTGAGTTATGTACACTTTTGTCCCACTCTCTCACAAAAATATCCTGAACTCTGTGCTAAAGCTATACAAATATTGCTCCCCTTTCCTACAACTTATCTCTGCGAATCATCCTTTTACACTTTGACTGCAATGAAGAATAAGTACAGAGCCCATGTACATGTGGAAGATGATCTGAGAGTTTGTTTGTCAGCCATACCCCCAAGAATAGAGGCTCATCCTTCTCACTAATTTAGTGAGCTTTTGAGTTGATTTGTGCTTGATAGAGCCTATTACAAAACGCTATGTTTAGGCTTGTTTAGCAAAACTATTGTTGTTCAGTTTTCTGCCAGAAATGTCAATGAATGGCAGTATGTTTATTGTGGTGAAGTTGACCCAGTTGTACAACTTACAAGTGTACTCCAGCTTTACTGTTCATTTTGTGTAAGCTGTAAGATCTGCCATAAAAATTAACATGCTTGGTGTATAGCTACAGTCGAAATTTGTATTTATGGACATGAGGGGGTCCTTGAGATTTTTTCTTTCCTGTAAGGTGTCCCTGACCCAAAAAAGTTTGAGAACCCCTGCATTTATTAGACAACTACTTTTAACTTTCAACTAATTTTAAAGTTGTTTACGAGTAGATAAAAGTCATGAAAGTAATTTTTTGGCCAATGCATTTAACTAACAAGATGTGATCCATCCAATCAGAGAGCTTCTTCAGATGCAGCAGAGATGAGATTCAGATTAACTCTGTTAGAGAATAAAACCTGCAGAGGCCAGGTTTAGTTCAGAGAGTTCCCACAGAAATTGACACAACAAATATCCAATTTGTACGAGCATCTAAAAAAACTCTGTCAATTCAACATCATAACGCTGTGACTAAATCACAAGCACAGTGTTAATTTACCACTGGAGGTTTTGCTGTGTAAGGACATATATTTGTAAAAAATAGAGAGAATAGGAGTAAATCATGAGGGAAGACTCTTCTCAAATCAGTGCTTTGCCTTGAATCTGTTTCTTAATTTGTAATTCAAATGATCACCACAAAACTCTGGTGTGACTAAAAGATTAAACCCATAGAAAGTACAACAGCTGCAGAAAATATAATTAGTCCAGTTTTCAGCAGAAATAAAGACAGATTAGTTTGGTTTGAGTTTTGTGGAAACAGATAAAAGGGCGTGTGTTGGTCCGGCCTCACACGGTGCTGAGAGCAGCTGTGGTGCTGATGCAGTTAGGTTTTGTGTGAATTGAAATGGATCACCTCATCGTGTTTTATTAGAGTTAAATATAGAGCGCAGCTGCAGCATGTGTGAGCTTTCCTGAGCATCCATCACTGTGGCAGCGCTGGACAAACCAATCTCCGTCCTGTCTCCTCTCATTCCATCACACTGTCCAACAGGAGCTTCATGAAGACCAGGCCCGGTCGCCTCAGATGGACTCCACAGCCGTCCCCTGAGGGCCCCCACGTTTATTCTGTCTATTGAGGCTTGGTTCAGACTGTGCATTTCCTCTGTGCTTGGGCTTTTCTTCTCTCTATCATGTCTTAAATGGAGACGTATTTCTGGCCAACTCTTTCCCTTTATATATATTTACTTTTGTTTGAGGCAGCACTATGTCTTTTGGAGAGTTTGTAAAGACTCACAAAATGTCAGAAAGTGCTGAGGCCCAGTAGCTTCAATAAGATCGCACCTGAAACTTGACCTTAGATAGTTAATAATATCTTTTACACAGAAAATATTTATTTTATTTTATTTAAAAAGAATTCTTTAGTCATCTACTTGAAAAAATAAATAAGAATCATCAAGATTCCTTACATCATCTAGGCTTAATCAACAATTATGGCTGAAATCACATACTGGAAGCTTCAGCCAATCAGTCAATGTGACTTGAGGTCTCCGATTGGTCCACACCATTTGTCAACAAAGAAGAAACAGCAAAAAAGAAAGGTAATGGTATTTTGCAGCGATGAATTGGTCCAGATTTAACTTTTTTACTAAAATGAAAAGGACCGGTCACTAGCCTAGTGTTGGAAGATTAGAGGTGGATTGGGGACGGAAATAAATTACAGCTAATGCAGCTTTAACAGGACTGTTTTACAGAGAAACTCACTGTAGCTCCACTGCTGCTGTCACTGTGAGCATTTAGTGACCATTACAGCTCCTGTCGGTCCATCTGTCTGTTTCGTTTTAACAGCAGCATGTCCTCTGTGTAAAGTTCAAATTACTTGCACAATTAAAGTCAACAGGTTTTGTCACAAAAACAGAGAAAAACTCTCTGCTAAGTGTGCTCACAAGGATATTGTTATAAGCTGCAACCTCTAGTGTCAACAATTCATTGTGGCTGTTGTTAGATTTGGTTTTACCATATGGAACAAGTGGAATATATCCTTTGACATCAAATGTTACTAAAATAAGCACTTCATTTATTTAAATAGTGCTTTTATGAACTGATAAAACAAGGCACACCCCAGGATTCATTCGATTAGTTTAGTTAATTGTGTATAATAAATAAAAAGAAAAGTATTTGCATTTATAAAGTTTGCAAATGTGATTTTGATCTGATCCAGAAGAGATTTTTTGCAAATTATTACAGTTGCAATATTTTTGTTGCCAATATATTAATAAGGCTAAAGCGGTGATGTGATGGTGGTGCCATAAGACAGTGACAGTTAAAAAGTGGTACCTAGCAGGAAAGAGTAACGTAGTTATGTGTGGTATACTGTGTGATAAAACAGTAACATCATGTGACATGGTAGAACCATACATAGTGCTGCTCACAATACAGCTATGTTTTTACTACAGATGTGGTTGCATTCAGGCCAAATAGGGAATTCTGAAGTTTAGACCAGAGAAGGTATAGAAGACAGATATCAGTGTCATTTATGGGCCAAACAGTCATCCCAAAGTATAATGCTGTGTATTTCCCTCAGGCAGGGTTTGTAACATGTTTTGTATCTTGTGTATGCAGCTCAGGCTAAACGTATGAAATGTGTAGTGATGCCAGACTAAAGCAGCAGGTCCAGATGGCTCATTAGTCTGCAGCAGTGAGACACTACAAGCCTCACCTGAAAATGTCCAACCACTGTCCAGCTCCACCAAAAGCCATTACAACAAACCACACCTCACCTTCACAAGCTTTTGTCCAACTCATTTACAAAACATCTGCACACAGCACAAGACGCCGATGTAACACGGCTTGGGAAATAATTAGCTGTTGGTGTCTGTGTGATGCCATTACAGGTCCTTGAGATGTCAGCTGAAGCCAAATATATCCACAGCAGACATCATTAACAGCTCATTGGACAGCAGCACACATGAGAGACAAACACACAGAACTGCTACTAAGGTACTGGCTTCTTGATTGCAGTTTTGTATTTTCTGTCTGACATTTCACTACATTATATTATATTTATGTATTCACTTCATTAGTGGCTCTACAATCCCACTTGTTGTGCTCTGTTCAGAGTCGCAGCTGTGGATTGCTGTGACCTTCATACTTTACACATGTTCATACATGTCTCCGTAGACATGTAAGTGGAACTATATAAATACTGCTAAAGTGTTTACACTTTGACTGTGTTAATCTCTGAGGGAAATACTTCTCCATGCACACAGCACCGTGATACAAGTGAACAGTGCCAAACTTGGAGTATTGATAAACTTAAAATGCTATCAGTTAGCCTAACAGGAGAGACAAGCCTCATTTGCATCAGTAATTTTTATTAAGGGCTGTGTCTCATTTGGCTAAGCATGGATCCTCAAGTCCTTGAGTCTTCAACTGCTCACTCGCACCAGAAATTATTCTCCATGCAGCATCTTTATCGCTGTCCCAAAGCTCTTAACACTGCTGCAAGGAGTGAGGATGGGAGCCAGAGGACACTTCTGCAGGAGATATGAGCAAGGATCCACCAGAGCTTCCAACAAAACCATATGCTGTTGGATGAAACGCTCATGTGTCTCTTATGTTTCTTCAACTGAGGTTTCAAAAGTTCTCTTTGATGCAATGATTCATCTGTGAATGTTGGAATAAGTACACATCATAAATACATGTTCATTTAAAATCTAACAAATATTTTCTGCAAATGTAAAATTCTGGTTTTACAACTCAACTACAGGTTTCGCTGTAGATCCAGTTGTGTAAATGTCAACATAAAGAGACGTTGCCACAGGTGATGCTCCTGAGGAGAGGACGTCCCATCGCGCTTTACTCACCTCTCTTCATTTCTCTCTTCTCTCCTGTCTGTGGGTGGGATAGAGATGGGGAGGAGAGTGGAGGGACGTGGATGCAAAATAAGAGTTTTGAGACCAAGCCCAAGACCAAGTCTGGTTCAAGCAAGCTCACATCCTTTGCAATCAAATTCACTCTCATACTTTATTATTAGTGCTTCAGCCTACTATTGATAGGCCTTCTACTATTCTCTCTGTATGTAAATGAGTTTGCTGGTCTATATACGGCAGGAGAAGAATGTGTGCATAATACATGTCAGTATCACTGCATAAGAATAAGGCTGAGGGACTGTGTGTGGAAAGTATGTTGTGTACAAGCTGTTCTAGCCAGTGTGCACAAGGACATGGCAGAAATGCAGACTTAGTTAGACTGAGTGTTTCATGTCCAGTCCTTGTCCATGTGACAGAAGTGACTCTTGTTGTCAAGTCCTTTTGTGTCAGTAATAAGCTTTATGTAAATACTGGCACAGTGCATGCTCTGAATAAAACGTGCATAAACAATTGTTTTTCGTATGTAGAGTGAGGCTGCTTTGTATCTGCCTACACTACAAAGAAATCTGATTTATTTTCGAGATATAAGCATATTTAAGTTTGTTTTGTTTTTCAACTTCTGTGTAGTTTCATTAAAAAAAAGTATGATGAAGTATGATTTAGCATGTTTATGTTTAGTCAAAATTCCCATATTTTTAAGTAAGGTGGGTAAAACATATGCCCATGGGCCCAAACTGTCCCACTAGAGAGTACAATGGCAATTTTGCCTACTCTGTTGCTGCCAAAGTAA